>JAXQQM020091767.1:0-224263 GCA_034641835.2 Pinus albicaulis | reverse complement strand
TTCTTTTCTATCAATTTTAGAGACGAAGGATGAAAGAGTGACACGTGGAAAGTCATACAAGTTTTCTCTACTGAACCAGTCCATAATTAGGTCATTGTGGGAGATTGGATACAAATTTGTCTTGGAGAATTCAAATTAGGTCAGACCTATGGAATTCGAAAGAGAATTGAGAGGGCTACTTTGGTACCGAAATTAAAATATTGAAGTGCTGCAATCACAGAGATAATCAAATTTCAATATCGAGCTCCTCAAAAGCAAGAAAAAGGTGTCTATTGTTTTCTGAATTACATAAGTCTTGTTTGAAGAATCAATTTGAATTGATTCCAAGGGCATATTGTAGAATAGATATCAGTATTGGGTTCTAAAATATGCCCCGTAAAAATAACTCAACACCCATTAAGCCTTCAGAAGGCTCTACTATGACTCATGAAGATGAAGAATTGCAACATGATCTATCTAAATTACAAGAGCAAGTGCACCAAATTTCGCTCTCGCAAAGAGCAACAAAAAATGAAATGGAATTTTTGAAGAAAGGCATGGAAGCTAAGATGGATGGCATGGAAGCTGGCATGGAAGCTAAGATGGAAAACATGAAGAATGATCTAAAAGCAGACATGGAAGGTTTGACAAAGTTGATACAAGAAATGTTTCATAATGGTGAAAAGATAGTAGAAGAAACTCATGATGAGAACAAAATAAATGTTAATCGTGATTTCACAAAATCTAATGTTGGCGGGAAGAACCACCATATTCCAAAAATGGATATGAGGAAGTTTGATGGAAAGGATCCTGTAACATGGATACTACAAATGGAGCAATATTTTGATCTCCATAATATGCAAAACACACAAAAGGTATGCATTGCAACTTTACATTTAGAATAAAATACATTTGTATGGTATCGATGGCTTTGCTCCCGTAAAAAAATTGTCACTTGGTCAATTTTTACGGAGGAAATGATAGCACATTATGAGGATACAAAGAGCAACACCTTCTTTAGCCAATTGATAAATCTGAAACAAAAGGGTTTAGTGGGGGAGCACATTGAGGACTTCCAAAAATTGAATATAAGGGTAACTGATATTCCAGAGGAACACAGGATTGATCTCTTCATAGGTACTTTAAAGGATAACATCCAACATGAAGTTCGCATTTTGGAACCTGATTCATTGGAGAAGGCATTCGGGTTGGCAAGAAAAATTGAATGTAAAATTATGGTGACAAGGAAGCCTACCACTCACTTCTATAAAGAAGGAAGTGTTGCTACGCCTAGATTTCCACAACCTACAAGGTTGACACCACAAAAATTGGAAGAAAAAAGAGCAAAAGGGCTTTGCTACAGTTGTGATAGAAAATACATTAAAGGTCATAAGTGTGCTGAGAAGAAATTATTTTACATAGATTGTGAAGAGGAAGAAGAAAATGAACAAGAAGAGGATATACACCAGGAACCAACCCTAGAAGAGGAAGAAATGAATTTGACCATATCGTGTAATGCACTGGCAGGAATTACCACTCCTCAAACTCTCAAGATAGAAGGACAAATCAAGAAGAAAAAGGTAATAGTGTTGATTGATTCAGGTAGCACTCATAATTTTATTCATTGTAAGGTAGCCAAGGAATTAAATTGTTTCCTATACCCAACACCAGAATGTCAAGTGATGGTTGCAAATGGAGGAACTATAAATTGCTCTGGAAAATGCCATAATATCAAGCTAACCATGGGGGAATATGTATTGACTGGTCCAATGCTTTCCATTCCTATGGGAGGTGCTGATGTTGTACTAGGAGTACAATGGTTACAATCTTTGGGGACGGTAGCTTTTAATTTTCAAGAACTTTTCTTGAAATTTTTTTCAGAAGGAAAGGAAGTCGGATTACGGGGTATTGCGGGGAAGCCAGGAAGGATAATAAGCTCTAATGTCATGACAAAGCTTCTAAAGAAAGAACAGCGAGGCGTAATTGCACAATTATGCTCACTAAAAGTTCCAACATCAAAATCATCTATTTCTGCAGATCTCCAACAAGTCTTGGACAATCATTCCAAGGTGTTTGAAACTCCCAAAGGACTCCCAACTATTCGTGATCATGATCATGCTATTCATTTGATTCCAGGAAGTGTTCCTCCAAACATCAGGCCTTATAGATATCCTTACTTCCAAAAGAGCGAAATTGAACGTATGATTGCAGAAATGTTAGAGGCGGGTATAATTCAACCTAGACAAAGTTCTTTCTCTGCTCCTGTAGTATTGGTACACAAGAAGGATGGATCATGGCAAATGTGTTCGGATTATAGGGAGCTCAATAAGCTCACCATTAAAGACAAATTTCCCATTCCTGTGATTGATGAATTATTGGATGAATTACATGGAGCAATTTATTTTACCAAGTTGGATCTTCATTCAGGATATCATCAAATTAGAATGAAGACTGAAGATATTCCAAAAACAACATTTCGAACTCATGAGGGTCATTATGAATTTTTGGTCATGCCTTTTGGCCTTATCAATGCACCTTCTACATTTCAAGGGTTGATGAATTCCATTTTCAAACCCTTCCTTATAAAATTTGTGCTAGTATTTTTTGATGATATACTAATCTACAACAGGTCTTGGAAGGATCATGTTGAACATGTTGACAGGGTGCTCAAACTATTGCAAGAGAAACGATTATATGCAAAAACATCCAAATGTTTCTTTGGAGTATAAGAGGTGGAATATCTGGGTCATATTGTATCTCACGAGGGTGTTAAGGTAGACCCTAACAAAATTAAAGCCATTAAGGAATGGAAATTCCCCACAACCATAAAGAATTTGCGAGGATTTCTCAGGTTAACAGGGTACTATTGCAAGTTTGTTAAGAATTATGGGAGAATAGCAGCACCTCTAACAACATTATTGAAGAAAGATGCATTTTCATGGACTCCTGAAGCAACTAAGGCCTTTGAACATCTTAAAGAGGCAATGTGTCAAGCACCAGTCTTAGCTATGCCAGACTTCACAAAAACCTTTATTGTGGAATGTGATGCCTCAGGAAATGGAATTGGTGTTGTTTTAATGCAGGAAGGAAGACCCATTGCTTTTAAAAGTCGTCCAATCAAAGGAAAGTATTTACAGAAACCTATTTATGAGAAGGAAATGTTAGCAATACTACATGCACTAAAGAAATGGCGAACTTACCTAATGGGGAGACACTTCAAGGTAAAAAATGATCATGATAGTCTTAAACACTTTTTGGAGCAAAGAATATCTTCAGAAGAGCAGCAAAAATGGGTCACAAAGATGTTGGGTTATGACTTTGAAATAATCTACAAAAAAGGAAAGCTTAATGTTGTTGCGGATGCACTCTCAAGAAAGAATGAAGAGGTGGAAGCATTGCTTTGTGCCATTTCTATTATCCAACCAGATTGGATAACTGAAGCAAGAGATGAATGGAAGAAGGACAAAGATGTATGTACACTCATTCAAAAGTTGCAGCAAGATCCTAGTACATCTGATACATTTAGTTGGAAAAATGATTCCTTATGGTACAAAGATCGCTTATATCTTTGTAAGAATTCCCAGCTAAAACAAAAGATTCTTTTGGAATTGCACACTTCTCCTTTAGGAGGACACTCGGGATTTTTAAAAACTTACCAAAGGGTGAAGAAAGAATTTTTTTGGGATGGCCTTAAATCTAATATTCAAAAGTTTGTGGCGGAATGTTTGGTTTGCCAGCAGAATAAAGTGGAAACAATTAAGACCCCAGGACTTCTACAACCTTTATCCATTCCAAGTCAAGGTTGGGAGGAGATTTCAATGGATTTTATCACAGGTTTACCTAAGTCCGAAGGAAAGAGTGTCATCATGGTGGTAGTTGATAGACTTACCAAGTATGCACACTTTTGTGCATTATCTCATCCATTTAAAGCAAGTACAGTTGCTACTACATTTATGGACAGAATTCAAAAGCTACATGGAAGCCCAAGGGTTATTGTGAGCGACGAAGATCCCATTTTTACTGGAAATTTTTGGACGGAGTTATTTTCTTGTTTGGGTACTCAATTAGCTCATAGCTCATCTTATCATCCTCAATCTGATGGTCAAACTGAGATAGTAAATAAATGTTTGGAAGGATATCCTCGTTGTTTTGTATCTGATAAACAAACACAATGGGTCAAGTGGTTACCTCTCGCTGAATGGTGGTATAACACTTCCTTCCATACTGCAGCAAAAATGACCCAATTTATGGCACTTTATGGATATCATCCACCATCGATCACATCATATTTAAGGGAAAATTTGAAGGTTCAAGCAGTGGAAGATCACGTCGAGCATCAGCAAGAAGTTCTCCAACTCTTAAAGGATAATCTGAATTTGGCACAAAATCGAATGAAACAACAGGCAGATCAACATCGCAGCGAGAGAAGTTTTGATGTAGGAGATTGGGTATTTTTACGGCTACAACCATACAAACAAATGTCCCTCAAGCAAGCTAAGAAGGATAATAAATTATCACCAAAGTACTATGGTCCTTACAAGGTGTTGCAAAAGATTGTTACTATGGCATACAAATTGGAGCTTCCTTCTTCTTCGCGAGTACATCCAGTTTTCCATGTTTCATGCTTAAAGAAGGTTATAGGTGAAAATCTTCCAGTTCAAACAATATTTCCAGAACTTGATGAGGAAGGAAAAATCATATTGCAACCTGAAGCGGTCATGGAAACAAGAACTCGACAGCTACGGAATCGATCAATTTCAGAGTATCTCATCAAGTGGAAGAACTTACCCACTGAAGATTCTACATGGGAGGATGAGAATTTTATACAGAAGCACCCAGAGCTACTCAAGCATTGAGGACAACACTTTTTTGATGGAGAGGGGCATGTTAGGTCCCTATATCACTAGTATAGTCCCTTATTATTGTTAGTGTAACCCACTTATTGTTATTATTGAACCCTTGTAACCCCCATTTTGTTACTATTGTGCCCTTAAATTAGTATTGTTAGGTCGGCTAGGATTACATTGTGGCCCACTAGGATTACATTATGGCCCCATGGAATCCTATATATAGAAAGGAGGTTTTGTAAATTGTATCATCCAAGAATTGTTCATTTATGTAATGTATTGGAGGTTTCCCCCTCGAAGTGGCTTATTTCTAAGGCGTTGATATCTCTTTTCTTCTATTTTTGGAGCTGGTTACACAACCTGATGCATTACACGATATGGTCAAACTCATTTCTTTTGCTTCTTGGGTTGGTTCCTGGTGTATATCCTCTTCTTGTTCATTTTCTTCTTCCTCTTTACAATCTATGTAAAATAATTTCTTCTCAGCACACTTATGACCTTTAGTGTATTTGCTATCACAACTGTAGCAAAGCCCTTTTGCTCTTTTTTCTTCCATTTGTTGTGGTGTCAACCTTGTAGGTTGTGGAAATCTAGGCGTAGCAACACTTCCTTCTTTATAGAATTGAGTGGTAGGCTTCCTTGTCGCCATAATTTTACATTCAACTTTTCTTGCCAACCTGAATGCCTTCTCCAATGAATCGAGTTCCAAAACGCGAACTTCATGTTGGATGTTATCCTTTAAAGTGCCTATGAAGAGATCAATCCTGTGTTCCTCTGGAATATCAGTTACCCTTATATTCAATTTTTGGAAGTCCTCAATGTGCTGCCCCACTAAACCCTTTTGTTTGAGATTCATCAATTGGCTAAAGAAGGTGTTGCTCTTTGTATCCTCATAATGTGCTATCATTTCCTCCGTAAAAATTGACCAAGTGACAATTTTTTTACGGGAGCAAAGCCATTGATACCATACAAATGTATTTTGTTCTAAATGTAAGTTGCAATGCGTACCTTTTGTGTGTTTTGCACGTTATGGAGATCAAAATATTGCTCCATCTGTAGTATCCATGTTACAGGATCCTTTCCATCAAACTTCCTCATATCCATTTTTGGAATATGGTGGTTCTTCCCTCCAATAGTAGAGTTTATGAAATCACGATTAACATTTATTTTGTTCTCATCATGAGTTTCCTCTACTATCTTTTCACCATTAGGAAACATTTCTTGTATCAACCTTGCCAAACCTTCGATGTCTACTTTTAGATCCTTCTTCATGTTTTCCATGTTGTCTTTCATTTTTTCATCAATCTTAGCTTCCATGTCATCCATCTTAGCTTCCATGCCCACTTCCATGCCATCCATCTTAGCTTCCAAACCATTCATCTTAGCTTCCACGCCTTTCTTCAAACCATCCATCTTAGTTTCCACGCCTTTCTTCAAAACTTCCATTTCATTTTTTGTTGTTCTTTGCAAGAGCGAAATTTGTTGCACTTGCTCTTGTAATTTTGATATGTCATGTTGCCATTATTCGTCTTCATGAGTCATAGTAGAGCCTTCTAAAGGCTTAATGGGTGTTAAATTCTTTTTAGGGGCCATTTTAGAATCCAATACTGATATCTATTCTACAATATGCCCTTGGAATCAATTCAACTTGATTCTTCAAACAAGACTTATGCAAATCGGGAAAAAAATACACACATTTTACTTGCTTTTGAGGAGCTTGATATTGAAATTGAATTATCTATATAATTTTGGATCCTAAATATCTAAAATTAATCCTTGTAGTAGCCCTCTGAAGCTTCTTTCAAATTTCATAGGTCTAATCTGATTTGGATTCTTCAAGGCAAAGTTATGTCCAATCTCCCACAATGACCCAATTTTGGACTAGTTCAGCGAGCTTGAACTTGTACAACTTTCCACGTGTCATTGTTTCGTCTTTTAGTTCTGAAATTGATAGAAAAGAAACTACAGTCTGTGTACTTGTGGCCACTTTTTACGGCACTCCAATCCGATGCTTAGAGAGAGATTTATGAATATTTTCCCACGATCACCTCTTTGAGATAAAAGTCAAGAGCCTGAAAAAGCACTACCTTCCACAGATCATATCTCTGAGAATATTGCGAACCAAGCTCTGAAATTTTGTGATGAGTTTCCTCAGGATTTTAGCTTTGCGCCTTAAAACTTTCAGATTCTGAACCTTCGTAGAAAAAAGGTTATAGTGAAAATTCCATGATGACCTGTTTAGATTAAATTGAGGAGCCTGCAAAAATACCTAACTTCCACAGATCATATCTCCGAAAATATTGCGAACCAAGCTCTGAAATTTTTAGAAAAACTTCCTCAAGATTTCAGCTTTGCACCCTAAAAATTTCAGCTTCTGAAGCTTCGTAGAAAAAAAGTTATAGCGAAAATGCCACGATGACCTGTTTGGAGCAGCGAAACCCTAGAATCCAAAGCTCTAATACCAAATGTTGTGTAACCAGCTCCAAAAATAGAGAAGAAAAGAGATATCCACGCCTTAGAAATAAGCCACTTCGAGGGGGCAACCTTCAATACATTACATGAATGAACAATTCTTGGATGATACAATTTACAAAACCTCCTTTCTATATATAGGAGTCCATGGGGCCATAATGTAATCCTAGTGGGCCACAATGTAATCCTAGCCGACCTAACAATAATAATTTAAGGCACAATAATAACAAAATGGGGGTTACAAGGGTACAATAATAACAATAAGGGGGTTACACTAACAAAAATAAGGGACTATACTAGTAATATAGGGACCTAACATGCGACATCGCCATTGTACTTTTATATTAAATACCCCCCTTCTTTGTCCAAAACTAAAGCTATATTTTTGAAACAGAAAGCTTTAAATTATTGCATATTAGATGGGATATTATATTGGAAAAATGATGTTGGAATTTTACTTAAATGTTTACTAGAGGATGATGCAGGAAAAATCATGCGTGAGCTACATGAAGGAGAATGTGGAGGACACCTCTACTGGAAGAAAACAACAAATAAATCCTTAGATCTAGTCACTATTGGCCCACCCTTTTCTTAGATACTCAAAAGTTAGTCATGTCTTTCCATAAGTGTCAATTTTTTTATGGCAAAAGAAAACTCCTTCCCTTACCATTACATCCCATCAGTGTTGAGGCACCCTTCCAGCAATGGGGCTTGGAATTCATTGGGGAAATTCACCCATCCTCATCATCCCAGCATAAGTGTATCCTCACAGCCACTTTTTATTTTACCAAGTGGATAGAAGCCATACCATCTAGGAATGCTACTGACTCTATAATTATCAAGTTCCTTGAAACAAACATCCTATCCAGATTTGGTTGTCCTCGAAAAATCATAACAAATAATGTTTCTGCCTTCAATTATAAAATAATGGTTGATTTCTATTACAAATACCACATTACCTTGGGCCACTCAACTTCCTACTATCCCCAAGGAAATGGATTAGTTGAATCCTCCAATAAGAGCCTTATCAACATCATAAAAAAACTGTTGGATTAGAATCAGAAGTCATGGCATAGTAAGTTGGTTCATGCCTTATGTTGAGATTCAACAAGATGATGACCTTAGTGAAAAGTGTCGCCTTCACTAAGTGGGCCCCGCGAGCTATTTTTGGCCCGCGAGCTATTTTTTGCGCAAGTCTATTTTTAGACATGTCGATCATATTCTATGAGTTGCGGGATGCTTTTTGTGAATGGTTGGCGCAAAGTCTATTTTTAGAATATGTCTATTTTTAGACATACGGATCATGTTCTATGAGTTGCAGGATGCTATTTGTGGATGGTTGGTCAAGTTGGAAAAAAATAGATGGACTTCTATTTTTAGACATATTGGGCGGAATCTATTTTTAGATTTCCAATCTAAAAATAGATATGTCGAATATTATTAGCTCTTAATAATATTTGGACTATAAACATTATCTTATTCTCTTGGAGCACTTCAGTTAAGTGCACAGATGTGGCACAGGAGCTGACAGAAGGAATTACGCTATTCCTAGGGGTTAAGTGGATCTATTGCATGGAGACTTCAGTTAGAACTCATGTGAGAGAGTTTGGTGGAGTTGATTGAGGAGTTAATGGAGTTGTGTTCAGTTTAACTAATCTAAACATAGTTGAACTAGTTGTATTTAGTCTAAATGATTAATACACTAGTGAAGAGTGGTGTGAATTAATTATTAATTAATTCACTAATTATAAACTCATTAATCAACTAAATAATACATCAGTTAACTTCAGTGCATGGACAGTTTCAGTGGAGACCAGTGCAGAGATAGGTGAAAGAGTAGGTTAACTATCAGTTGTGACTATACTGTTGCATATTTGCAACAACCAGTGATTGGAGGAGCCCATGAGGATTGCGCAGTACAAGCTAGGTGTTTCAAGTTATTTAATGAGCCATCCTATAGCATTGATTACGCAATAGAGGTTGGCTATGAGGTGGTAGAGATTGGAGCATGTGTTTTGCTAGATCTAGCTTGATTAGTGTGTAGCAATTGGAGGTTGTGCTGAGAGCTTGTGAGGAGCTTTGTACAATGATTGTTACATGATCTCTATGACATATAATATACAGATAGTTGGGGGTTTTCAGCTTTAAGCTTTCCCATGAAATAATGTGTTCATATGTGTGATTGTTTATGGTTTTAATGTGCGCATGCAATTGATTTTATTTCCGCATGTAATGATCAATGGTAGAAGAGATTATGTATTGTGCATGAAGCTAAAATAGTGTGTGATCAGGAGAATCTCGGTGAATAATATATCAGTTATTCAAATTTTCTACATGGTATCAGAGCGATATTGATCATTGGAGCAATTGCAAAACATTGAAGCGGTTGAGTTTTGTGCTAGTGGAATTCGAATTTGCAGCAGTGTTTTCTTGGTGTCGAAGTTGAGATGTCTTTCAACGGATTGCGATTGGAGTATGCCCTTGAGGGCAACTCGAATTATATTGCATGGAAGGACAGGATGGAGGCGGTGCTGGATGACAATGGGTTGAAGGAGTTCATAGATGCAGAAATTCCAAAGCCTACTTCTAGTGATGCTGTCGTACTTGACGCATGGCAAAAGAAGACAGCAAAGTGTCGAAGGATTCTGTTGGAAGGTGTGAAGGATCACATAGTGTCCAACCTTCATGGTAAGGCTTCTCCATTCTTGATGTGGAAAGCTTTGACAGATTTATTCCAAAGCAAGAGCGACCAGAGGAAGTTGGCGCTCAAGGATAAACTCGGGAACATAAAGATGGAGAAAGGCGACAGTATGCCCAAGTACCTCACGAAGTTCATCCAATGCAGGGATGAGCTGGGAAGTGTGGGGGTGACTGTTGATGATGAGGACTTGGTGAGCTTGGCTCTCCTTGGGCTTCCGAAGAGTTGGAATTCCTATTAGGACTCTGTCAATGGTCGGGAGAAATTGCCAGGATGGGAGCGACTTTGGTCGGATCTTGTGCAAGAGGAGATAAGGCGAAGTACCAGGGACGGATCTTCATCAAAGAACTCTGATGAAGAGAATTGCACTTTGGCTACCAAAGCAAAGAAGGGGAAGAGAAATAAAGCTTCTCAATATGGTGCGAAAGGCAAGAAGCAGGACATGTATAAGGTGAAGTGCTTTCACTGTCACCAACACGGACATTACGCCACTAGTTGTCCACAAAAGAAAAAAAATAAGCAGGCTGCTGGGACTGCAACTGGAGAGGCCTTAGCCTCGCAGTTTGAGCTGGATTTTTCGCTGATCGCATGCTTGGTCTCAAGTGTGACAGGTTCAATGTGGTTTCTTGACAGTGGTGCGTCTTTTCACATGACAGGAGATCGAGATTTGTTTACTGATCTGGATGAGAAAGATCTTGGAGTGCACATCGAGATGGGCGATGATGGTAGATACAGTGCGACCGGTATCGGTACCATTTCCTTTGAGAGGGAGTTTGGTAAACCCTTCAGATTGAAGGAAGTGATGCATATTCCAGGATTGAAGAAGAATCTTATCTCTGTGGCGATGTTAGAAGACAAGGGATATGATGTTGTATTTAGCGAGGGAAAGGCTTTCCTGCGCAGTAAGGCAATTGGTGAGACCCGGAGGATAGGGGTTCGAGTTAAGAACCTTTATCAATTGCAGGTAGATGGCTGCGCAGCAATGGCAGGCAAGGCAGAAGGAGTGGTGAGCCAGGATGATGGCGAGTTGTGGCACCGGAGATTGGGCCACCTTCACCATGGAGCTTTGAAGATACTGTAGCAGATTTCTACTGGGCTTCCTAAAGGCACTCTTGCATAGTCAGATCAGTGCAAGGGGTGTACCTTAGGAAAATTTGTGAAAGCCACCTTTCACGAGAAGGATAGTCGCGCCATGACGATCCTTGAGAGAATTCACACAGACGTGTGTGGACCTTTCTCAGTAGCTTCGACAACAAAGCACAGGTATTATGTGATATTTGTTGATGATTTTTCTCGTAAGTGCTGGATCTTCTTCATGCAGAAGAAGAGTGAGACATACTCAAAGTTCTGTGAGTTCAAGGCACTGGTTGAGAAAGAATCGGGGAAGCAAGTGAAGGCTCTTAGGAGCGACAATGGTGGTGAATTCATCTCTGGAAAATTCAAGGACTTTTGCAGCGCAGAAGGAATTCGAAGAGAACTCATAACACCTCATAACCCACAGCAGAATGGGGTTGCTAAGCGGAAGAATAGAACGATCGTGGGTGCATGGGTGATGATCAGGGCCTTCCCATACACTTGTGGGCTGAGGCATGCAATACTGCAGTATATGTACAAAACCGTTGTCCTCACAGGATACTTGGCATGAGTACACCCGAGGAGGCATTTTATGGTAAGAGGCCTGATATTTCCCATTTGAGGATTTTTGGTTCACTTGTTTACATTCATGTGACGAAGGATGCCACGAAAAAGCTGGATCTGACTGCAAAGGTTGGGATATTTGTGGGGTACACTGATACACCCCACAACTATCATGTGTATTTTCCAGACAGTCGCAAGACTGTTGTGCGACGGGATATCAATTTAATGAGGAGAAAGCCATGAAGTGTTCGCTTGAGAGGGAGCCACACTTGCATGCAAAAGAGGAGCTATTAATTCCTAAGGATGAGTCTCTGGATGTGGATCAGCCACAAGAGGAGGTTCATGGAGTGGAAGAGGCCACTCGAAGCAACGCCAACCATCGAGAGGCGGAACGCACTACGGGCGAGTGAGGCGGCTCAAGATGCGAGAAGGGTTGTGGAACGCACCTACATCACGGCAGACGAGAGACGATCACAT
This sequence comes from Pinus albicaulis, assembly GCA_034641835.2. Lineage (NCBI taxonomy): Eukaryota > Viridiplantae > Streptophyta > Pinopsida > Pinales > Pinaceae > Pinus > Pinus albicaulis. The sequence continues at coordinate 212,152 of JAXQQM020091767.1, read as the reverse complement.
AATTTAATATACTGGATACATGGCTTTTGTGAGCAAGTGTATCGTGACAGAGCCATCCTCTTTCGAGGAAGCTGTAGAGGACCCCGCATGGGTAGATGCCATGGTGGAAGAGTATGATTCGATTGTCATAAATAGTGCATGGGAGATTGTCCCAAGGCCGGAGGGGAAATCAATGGTGGGTTCTAGATGGATCTACAAAGTGAAGCAGGCAGCTGACGGGAGTGTGGAGAAGTACAAGGCAAGATTTTTTTCCTGAGGCTTTTCACAGATTGAGGGGATCGATTATGAGGAGACCTTTGCACCTGTCGCACGGTATTCTTCCATACGGATGATTCTTGCTCTCTCAGCGCAGATGGGGTGGCACATTCATCAGATGGATGTGAAGACTGCGTTCCTCAACGGAGTCATTGAGGAGGAGGTGTACATAGAGCAGCCCGAAGGTTTCGAGATCTTCAGCAGCGAGTCGCATGTGTGCAGGCTCAAGAGAGCGTTGTATGGGTTGAAATAAGCACCTCGTGCTTGGTACACACGGATAGACAGTTATTTCACCGGACTTGGATTCTCCAAGAGTGAGGCGGATCCGAACCTATACCAGATTGTGGTGGAGGGTAAGTTGCTGATCATTGTACTTTATGTATATGATTTGATTTTGACAGGTGATGAGCTGTTGATACTCTCATGCAAGGATGATCTTGCAAAAGAGTTTGAGATGAAGGACTTGGGCCTCCTTCATTATTTCCTGGGATTGGAAATTTGGCAGCGCAGTGATGGAATGTTTGTTTCTCAAGGCAAGTATGCCCGGGAGATACTGGAGAAGTTCAACATGCATGGCTGCAAGCCTGTTGATACTCCTCTTCCTAGTGGATGGAGGAAGGACGATGCCACTTCGTCGGAGGTAGTGGATGCCACTGTTTATCGACAGTTGGTGTGGTCGCTTATGTATCTGGTCAATACATGACCCTACATATGCTATGCTGTTAACCAGCTTTCACAAGCTATGGTTAAGCCTAACAAGCTATACTGGAAGGCAGGCAGGCATGTATTGAGATATCTCGGAGGCACATCGGGATATGGATCATGGTACAGACAGGAGGATGAGTTGAGGTGGCATGGCTTCACGGATCGGTATCATCATATCAGAGATTGTGTGCAGCGGAAGATCATGTTACTTTCATACATTCCTACGGAGGATCAGGATGCTGATATCTTGACGAAGGTGCTCACCAGGAGCAAATTCGAATACCACAGGGGCAGGATAGGGGTTGCAGATAATCCTTATCTTGTTTAGAGGGAGTGTTGAGATTGCAACAAGATGATGAGCTTAGTGGAAAGGAGTCGCCTTCACTAAGTGGGCCCGCAGGCTATTTTTGGCGCAAAGTCTATTTTTAGACTATGTCTATTTTTAGACATATGGATCATGTTCTATGAGTTGCAGGATGCTATTTGTGGATGGTTAGTCAAGTCTATTTTTAGACATGTCGATCATATTCTATGAGTTGCGGGATACTATTTCGTGGATGGTTGGTCGAGTTGGAAAAATATATGGACTTCTATTTTTAGACATATTGGGCGGAATCTATTTTTAGATTGCCAGTCTAAAAATAGATATGTCGAATATTATTAGCTCTTAATAATATTTGGACTATAAACATTATCTTATTCTCTTGGAGCACTTCAGTTAAGTGCACAGATGTGGCACAGGAGCTGACAGAAGGAATTACGCTATTCCTGAGGGTTAAGTGGATCTATTGCATGGATACTTCAGTTAGAACTCATGTGACAGAGTTTGGTGGAGTTGATTGAGGAGTTAATGGAGTTGTGTTCAGTTTAACTAATCTAAACATAGTTTAACTAGTTGTATTTAGTCTAACTGATTAATACACTAGTGAAGAGTGGTGTGAATTAATTATTAATTAATTCACTAATTATAAACTCATTAATCAATACAGGGAATGCATCAATTGTGATTACATGGATAGTTTGAAGTGGGACAATCTGAACTCGATGAAAAGCAGTTAGCTACTCAGTTGTGACTATCACTATGGCATATTAACTACAGGTGATTGAAGCCTGATTCATTGATTAGGTGAATTAGTTTATATTTATTTAATGAGCCATCCTACAACATTGATTAAATAAATTTAAGCTATTAGGTGGCGATTGGAACTTTATGTTTTGCTGAATCTAAACTTGATTGGTGTGTATTATTAGCGATTGGAGATTGTACTCAGAGATTGTGATAAGCTTTGTACGATGATTGTTACATGATATCTATGACATATATTATACAAATAGTTGGTGGTTTTCAGCTTTAATCTTTCCCGTAAACCATTGTGTTCATATGTGTGAATTTTTATGGTTTTAATGTGTGCATGCAATTGATTTAATTTAAGCATGTAATGATCAATGGTAGAAGAGATTATGTATTGTGCATGAAGCTAAAATAGTGTGTGATCAGGAGAATCTCATTGAATTATATACTCGATTATTCAAATTTTCTACACCTTAAGGCTGATAGATTAACTACAGAAACTAAGAAACATGTCCCCTATCAACTGTCTGGTATGGATGTGCCTCCACCATCATTAGGAGTTCCAGTCATGAAACTCCTCCAAGAAGTGCAAATTGAAGAGAATGATATGCAGAGAAGAATCAACCAAACAATTCATTTACAGTAGTCCAGAGAAGAAGTCTATGAAAGAACATAGTTAGTCTAAGAAAATATCAAGAATCTATTTGATAAAAGGACTAAGGCAAACAATTTCTAAGTTGGAGATGTTGTTCTTAAATGGGATTCAAGAAGGGAAGAGAAGGGAAAACATGGCAAGTTTGAGAACTTATGGAAAGGACCCTATATTATTAATGCTGAGAGAGGTCACAATGCATTTTTCCTGAAATAATTGAATGGAGAAGATTTATATGGAGGTCCTGTCAATGGCAGGATGCTCAAACATTACTTCTGTCAAGAGTCATGAGTTTCAAAGATTTTTTACTTTCCATTGTAAATATCATAGTCTGAACATTGCATTCAAAGTTAGAAAAATAAAAATACAAAAATAATAGAAAAGATAAAATAGGGAAGATTGTAAAACAAGAAAGGTACAGCCCCATACCAAAAAAGAGAGAAAAAATCTGAAAGTGTGCAAGCTCAAATTCCACTTCCAAAAACACACTTCTAGTTAGTCATATAGCCTAATCATGACTAATTAGTTTTTCAATTTACCGCTGATAGGTTAGTGAATTAGATCAACCAAACAACATAATCTTGGCTTTTCAGTAAGGTAGATTAGGATAGAAAACAAAGGTTCAAACAAGCTCAAATCCTGAACCTATGAGACTGATGAACAACTGGTTCACATATGCTCAAAACTTGGACCAGAAAGAAATAAAAGATAGCTCAAACAAATTCAAAATCAGAGCTGAAGAGATAGTGAAGGATGTTTTGATTTTCAGGTCTCAAGCCTTCAAATTTTGTTTCAAATTTTCTGCAAAATAAAGATCTATGTGTAGCTTGCTTTTATGCCATAGATTAGCAATAAGTCAGACTGTTTAATCTTGGCTTGGCTGCTTTTAAATTTCTGTTTCAAAATGTAGAGGATAAAAATATGTTAGACAATATAATCCTAACAGATAGTAGTTAGGTAGAGAAACTTGTGAGTTCAACTGCTTAATCTGAACTCATGGAGGAATAAGATTAGATTTATATTAGTTTCCTTTTTTTCAAAAAGAATAAAATGTTGATGAAGAGAGTTTGCTAGTCCAAATGCACTCTAAAAGAAGAAAACAATTTAGGATCATTAGGAATGGGTAGGTAGAGATGTTGTTTTGGTAGAATTCCATTGTTTCATATTGCTGCAGAGATTATCAGATCTAAAGAAGGTCAGCCAAAGGAAAAGAAAGGTTGCCACCCAATGGATAAAGACACTGGTTTACTGGAAAGCCAGAGATTTACAGCTGAGGTTCTAGACACCTAAAGAACTAATTGTCTTCCCCAAGTGGAGCCACTGTTAGCCACCTATAAATTTTGTTATACCCCAGGGTGGCTGGGCTTTGTCTTCCAAAACCCGAAGATAGTTCACTGAAAACTTATCATCTTTTGAAATTTTTATGAAAGTCTTTTACCCTTTGAGTTAATCTTCACTGCTGTTCCAGTATTACTCCTAAGGTACCTGCTGTTCATTAAGAGAAAAATTGCTTAAAAGCTCCATTTTTCATCATTATACTTCTCCATTTTCCTTCTCCATTTCATCCATAAAAACCTTTCATTTTACCTCTCATTTCCTCAATTTCCCCCTTAAAAACCTTGTGAAATCCTTTTATATGGTTTGAAACCCCCTTTTTCCCCCTCTACCGAAAGCCAAAAAAGCCTTGAAAAACCTTCATTTTTTCCTAAGAAACCCATTTTTCTATTAAGGCTTTAAGCCCCTTTTGCCTTAGCACCAACCCCTTTTTCCGCATATGACCCGCGCCAAGAGTAGGTGCAAAGCGCTTATCGCATCGGAAATTTTTATCGCAAACATTCATTTGACCCTTTTCTTGGTTCTTTTCCTTTTCTCCGATGCGATCCCACAATCAATTCTCCGCCATTGAAATGATCTACTTTGCCTAGATCCAACGGTCCATATCGCTCCCCTTTTGCAAACCCGTCATTCTGCCTTTTCCTTCATCGTCAAATCTCTCCCGTCGATCTAGTTTTCGGATCGATGGCTCTCGCTCCATCACAAATCCCTTTATATTTTTCTTTTTTCCTCTTTCGATGCTGATCCCCTGATGAGATCTCAGCCGTTGAATCCACAAGAACCAACGGCCAAGATTAAATCGTACTCTAACCATCGTCTCCACCATCGCACCCACCAATTAAATCTCCATCGTTGATCTCCAAAACCAATCAAACGGCCAGCGCTTAATCGTGCATCAAAAAATAAAAAAGCCCTAGTGTTTTGGCCTCTTCCTTTTCTCCAATGCGATCAAATCCTGACCGTTCATTCCGCCAGATCTGATGGTCCGCACTTCATCGCATCGTGCTCATTCATCTCATGATCCCTCCAACATCATTCTGTCGATTTAATCCTGACCATTGATCTCTCTTAGATCTAATGGTCCGTGCTCAATCGCATCGGCACATTTCATCACCTATTTGCCTTTTCCTCCCGCCAATGCGATACTGGGATAAAATCTCTGCCGTTGATCATTTTAGATCGAACGGTCTGCATTACTCCCCCTCTTCAAACCACGCCCTTCTCATTTCTCCCCATCGGAAGATCTCAACTGTCTATTCCCAAGATCCAACGGTCAGGATCTAAACCATCATTGACCTCACCTACCATTTCCGCCCATGCATCTTGCCCTCCATCGCGTGCGATTTGCACCATTGGATCTGGTGCCTCCGATCCGATGGCTTATGCTGCGTTTTGCGTAATTTTTGCACCTGAACGTTAATATTTAAAAATTACGCGAAATGGGAAGTATTCAAAGGGACAGGTGTCAAATGCTGTATGGAATCACGTTTTTTCGACCAAAATCCAAAACCGCTCGAAAGAGTGCGAATACCACTAATGGTTTCCCACTATACCGCTCCTCCCTCCACAATGTAACTCTAGATTAGATCCTGGCCGTCAATCTTTGAGATCGGACAGTCCTAGCTTAATCTTGCCCTCATTTCACCTTCCACCTTGATCTGCTCCCAAAACATTTCACCAAGCGATCTTGACCATTGATTATTCTAATCCAACGATCCACATTCGTCCTTGCACCCAAACCTCCATTGACCTGGTTAGCTTCTCTGCCAGGATTTTTCCTCCATCACTTGCATTTGCACTTCCTCTGCATCGCTCCAAAATTATTCCACCAACCCTTCTAAGCAGTTTAAACCATGAATTCGTAGGATTTAAATAATATTTATGTGTTTTTATGCAGGTTTAGATGAAGTTAAAGTTAAATCCTCGCGCAGATGTTTTCACTGTTATTGGCCAAGGATGACGATCCTTATGGCCTTCTGATATATATGAAAGGGTTTCAAAAGGATAATTAAATGTTTTTAGGGAATCGATAAGTCATGATTATCATTTTTCTGAGAAAAAACTCCAATAAACCTTTTGCGCACTTGCAAACAGCAAACACAACTAGCAATCAATTAATGAAAGGGTATCAGTGTCAAAGATGAAGATTATGGCTTAATCAAGCCTAAAAACAGATCCAAAGCTAAATCACTGGGTTTATGAAATAGGGAATCAGATCCAGAAGACCTCAAATGCCACATCACAGGGGCCAATTGATTCCCCAACTACTATATTGCCACCATGCAGCCTCTCTGCCTCAAAGGAATACCTAGATCAAATCTTAGTCTGAAACATTAAGGTCAAAGACAACTGAACAGTTATTACAAGAAAAAAGAAATCCTAACTGTCAGTAGAAGTTATTATAAAGATAAGAAGAGCCTTAAAGTCAATCTTTTTTACCCATTAAGCCAAAAAAGCAGAAACAGAGTAAATGAAATAGAAATTGTAACTCAATGCTTCCCTGCCTTATCCCTTGCATGGTTTTTAAGGCTAGGAGTTGCATTTAGTGCAGAATTAATTACACTTCAACCCTTGGAACTCTTCCACCTCCTCATTTTCTTATAAAATCTCCTTAAGGAGCACATTTTAAAGGGTTGGTTGGTCACTAGTTGTAATACTGAAAACTCTCTGAAATAATACATACTCTGTTGAAGTTGAAGAAGAAATTGAAGTCTTGGAAGCTTGATGATGTTGTGACATGCTTGTTCTTGAGAAGGCTCTATCATTGGATCCCTGAGCTTGACCGTTGGTGATGTATTTTGAACAGTCTGTTGTTTTTCCTGTTTTCATTATGTTTCAAAATTTCTTACTACAGTAAGATAAAAATTTTAGGCTAAGAAATGACTCCTAGAAGCACCTTAGACCTGTTTATCTTTCACTGTTCTATTTTTTCTTCTGTTGATGTATTTTAGAGTCTTCAATATTTCTCTTTAGTCCTCATGCTTGTTTATTTCTTTAATAGTTCAAATAGTTGGTTTCAGCATGATTTATGGTTTTCCCTGCTTGTCTTCTGCCACTTGAAAACTATTTTTGAAGTCCCCCTTTGAAGTACCATTGTTTGTAGTTTTCCAAGGAGGTCTGTTTTGATCATACCCTTTGTTCCTGCTAGAATAGTTGTTTCAAAGGTCTTTATAGTTGTAATCATGGATGTTTAGGAGTTCCCTCTTCTATGACTGCAATTATCAGTGAATATTTCATGTTTTCTAATTCCTTTGAAATAAAATATTTGAGGAAATAGGGAGTTCCCCGAATCTTAGATTTCATTTTGAAAGTTGTCATGAAGTCATTATTTGTTTAAAGTGTGGTTTGTAGAATTCATGGTTAGCCTTGTCTATCAAATGCCTCTTCATGTTCAAGTTATGTTTTCAAGTTCCCTTTGTTGAGAATTAAACCTCTCTTTTCAAAATCATTAATGTTAACCTCATTCACAAAACTAGAGGATCTTGTGGCCAGGTTAGATTTTCCCTTCGATATCCCATATCCATTTGTGAGCTTGTTACCAACTTCATTTTGACTCCATTGCCCAATGAGTCAGATATTTCCTCTTTCTACCTATCTTTCCTAGACCTTTCATGTTCTGCAGTATCAATTCAACCAAACAAACAAATCAAACAACACTCGTACTTCATAACTAGTCTAAAATAAATACTTAAAAGCAAACAAGACATACCTTTGCAAATAATTTGAGAGATCCCTCTCCGAGAACAAGAGGACTAGATCCTGGAACTCTAAATATTGGTTCTTATGTTGCCTTGTCTTTTGGTTAGCCAATATATCAAAACACAAGACACCAACAGAAAGAAACATAGATAAAGGGAAAAATTATTCTAGATAACACATAATCCATGGGAGGAAATTCTCTCCAAAATGAACCCACAACCTTCCAAATCTCAAATTCAGCTCACACCATTCTCTAGCAAGTTGGCTTGTTTCCATATGTACACAAACTGCAAGGGTTTGACACAGAAATAGCAATTGAATTCCTGCAGAACCTATGGGAGCGAAATACCAGACTCAAAGGAAGGATTATACTGGTCACAAAGGATATCATCACCGAGGTCTCTGAAATATCAGTAGAGGGAGAAAGATGGACTGAAAAACATATCCTCCTACATGAAGCAGTCTTAGCATACCAGGACCTAGGAGAACCATTGGAACGAAAAGGAAAGGGGATTAACCTTGCATCCTTACAACAATATTTTTCAGGAATTGGCAACATTCATCCAAAGATACATTACATGCGACTGACACTAGGACGTGGTAAAACCTCGCCAACTTAAACTCTTAGATGTTCTCAAACGAAAAATTTCATTTAATTTTCCTTCTTTCTTGAATTCTTTATTGCACAACACTGCTGTTCGAATCAAAAAGGCCAAAAACCGCCAAGCAGTCGTCAGCCACCATGGATTAATCAAATTGATCATCATTCATGAGCTAGGTAAACAACATACATCTTGGGACATATTTTTTAATCCTGCCTTGCATGCCCCTAAGGAAAACTCTGTCAGAATAGAAATTGAGCTTCCCAGAACAAACATACCCAGGAAAGAAAGAGGGAAAGGGCTTGTGCTTTGACCTCGGAACTCTGGAAATGAAGATGGTATGAAAGACTGCAATTACAACAAGAGACCTATGAATTGCTAGATGAGTCAGGACCATCCCATACACCACTGTCAAGTCCTCAAAACATGCCCTTACAAGAATATGAAGAAGAAATGGCTCGAGTCCTTGAGAAAATGAGGGCATCTTGTGAAATTTTAATCCCATCTGGATAAGTTGAGGAGCAAGAGGACCCGTTGAACCAATCTTCCACCACCAGCAGCTCTGGCCACACTAAAATACTACCCCACTAGGATGAATCACAGGCTTTAAGGGCCTTATCTCCCCCCAAGAATGAATGGGCGAGTAGGGAATACCAGACAGAAGGGATATTCGAATCTGGAAATAAATCGGGAGACACCGTCGTATTAGAACAAAACATAAGCACATAGACAGTCCCCCTACCACCTGAAGGGAAAAATATCTCACCCAGTCGGGACATTAATGCAGAAATAAACTCTAGAGCGCAGGAAGGAAATATCATCACTGATAACCTTAGAGCTTGCACCACTATTCCTGAAACTGAAGCTGCTGCTCCTCCATCCCCTACCAAAACCTTGCTAGAAGAAAAATCAGCTGAAAATAAGTTAAGGAAAGTGAGTAGGACCTGCAAGAGGTTAAGAAATGTGATAAAAAATCTGAAGAAACAGTTGAAGGAAGTGAGCAAGGCTTGGAATCCTAAGAAGGAATTGACTACCATAGAGACCCAAACAGAGTTTGCCACCCAAGTGGTAGAAAATGCTGATATTTTTGTATAAACTGACCTAGTGGACACTACTAAAGCCTCTGTACAAAATATTCTAGAACTTACAGAAGAGAGGGAAACTCAAACAAAGGAGACACATGCCTACACTCCCCTAGTAGAGAAGGCTGCCAATAAAAAATTACATAATGAATTAATTCAAGCCCAACAAGAATTGGCCCAGTACAAAAAGGAAGCAGTGCCTGCATAGGAACATCAAACACTACTATGTAAATTCAAAGACCTTTCTGCAACTGAAGATGAAACATTTTCCCAACTCAAGGAAGAAAGGGTGAAAGTAAAGAGAGTACAGGATCAGGTGGAACAAGCTAAGAAGCAAATCAGTATGGTTTTCTCTCTTTACTCTAATGTACAAACTTGTAGGGCACTAGCCACTACTATGCTCTATTCTTAGTAGAACGATATTTACTACTGAAAATCAAGGCTGTCAGGGCAGGGAAGCCCACGAATTTTAAAATCCTTGAGGAATTCGTCCAATGTTGCAATGAGCAGAATGAGTAGGTCCAATATCTTTTGTGTGCATTATAATTACACAATTTCTTTCTAGAGGAGGACAGGGACAGTAATCCCAGCCCCTTTAAAGGGGACATTTAGTTTCAGGCTTTCCTATATTTTACCAAGAACCAGACTAAGTGGGCTAAAGCCTACAACACTTTCTAGAAGAGAGAGCATGGCCTAGACCTATGGGTTAGGGGGGAACCTACTAAACCCCTGTACCTATTCACCCAGCATAAGAAATTCATGTAGAGGAAAGGAGTGATCTCCAAACTACGGCCTATTCATAAGGATATAGTGCAGCATGGGCGGGATTACTTCTAGGACATTCAGGGAGAAGCATTGGCAGCAGCCAAATAGAGATGGCTAGCCTCCACGAAAAATGTGAAAAACAGAGAGCCATTTGGTTACAGGAACTTCAAAGCAGCTACTTCCAGATTCCTTATATACAACAATCTAATCTTGAACATGGGCCCTACATGGATAGGGTGCAGATACAGGTGCCCTCTCATCTAATACCCCCCTGAGGACTAGCATCGTGACTATGAGCTGCCAAAGGGACACACGAACTCCTCCTTTGCAAAGATCAGAAAAATAAATGGTTTCAAACTCTATAAATAGGAGGTATACCTCGTATATTATCTAACCCAGCTATAGCTCAACCATTTTTTTGCATGAGGACCTAAAAATAGGTAAGTAGGGGAGTATGTTGGGCTGAGAAGAAGGCACATTTCATCCCATATTTACCACGATTTGTTATGTAATTTTATGAATTTTCCCCTCATCCTAGAAATAAAGTAAAGGGAAATAACGTAAAGCCAAGGCAGAATGAACGAACGATAAAAGGAACGTTTAACAACAAAAAAATAACTTGTTATATCTTTATTGATAGGGAAGCAAAGCAGCTGAACAAATGATAACCAAAATACAACTGACAAAGGAAGCAAATGGGATCATGATAGCTCCTATGGACCAGTGGGAGATGGAAAGACACATCCACGCTCAGAGTACTCAAACAACAACCACGAAGCAACAGGGTCCCGTATGGAAAGGACCCGTTACTACTTTTGAATTCGCCTTTAAAAGGCCAAAGACGGACAAGATAGATTGATTTGCATAGAGATTTTCCTCTATAATAGGCGTACCGGGACAAAATTGTCAAGTTTTGTTAATGTATTGATCTTCATATTAACAAATATTTTGGCATTTTTGGAATAGCCAATCTCTGAGTTACCCTTAGCAGTAAACTTATGGTGGATTTAGGCCCAACCGTGGGAGTTTCTCTGCTACTTCTATGCTATACATTTAATTACAGAACTTGTGTTTCCAGTCATCTACTGCATTTCGTAAGATATTTTTTAATTGATGAATTGTTAACATAAGATGCTACAGCTCCCTCTTTCATTAGACTAGTCCACCATCCATGCTTTCTTTCTTACAATCAATGTTTTCATAATCTTTTAGATGCTTTCATCATTTATCAATGATTTTATAATCATTTGATTAGTTTTAACACAATTGCTGTTCAATTCTGCATGTAGTTAATGTTGGATCTTTTCATTATCATTGTGAGAATTGGTTGTTGGTAATTCAGAGGGATGTCATTTATTGTTTAAAAGAGATTTCCATTGCAAAATTTAGGATAATCAATTATTGTTCAATTTAGTAGAGTTGTTGTTCAATTCATTATGATTGTTGTTCAATTCATCACAGTACGTTGTTCAATTGTAGTCTTCTCTTTTCAAAGAGAGTAGCTATTTCTCCATATTCTTAGAATAGAATAGTCAAAAGCATTCTATAATTCCCTTCCAAATTGGTTTGATTGAACTTCGAGAATTAGATAGTCTTCCTTATGATAATTTAGAGTAGTTGTCCTCCGATATCACTTGCATATATTGTTCTTGCACTCTTGAAATAATAATACTTACCCTGGGTTGATAATTAAATGAGAAGAATCAAAGTTTCCTATAACAATCACCTTTATGACCTAACACCTAGATCCCATACAAACCCCTCAATGCGGCTATGTCCCTGTGTCAGGCTACCCAAAATAGACCCCTTAATGTCAGGACCCCAAACTAATCCCTCACCACACCCATCATCAATCAATCCTCTAGATTCCAATGCCACCATGGCTGATCATTGATCATTTCCCCTAGCTTGGACTGCACACTGCATATGGCTATATCTACTACCTCATGAGGTGAAGACCGCCAACATGCATTAATGCTCCATGGCCCTTGTTGTGTCGTAGCTCTGACTGCATAAATTGCCCCACAAACTACGTACCAACTCATCACTTCTCTCCAATCCAACCCCTGACTCAATCCAATGTTGATCCTGCTCTCTCGAATTTGAGATGGGCTTTTGAAGGGTTTTCGATATGTGCCCCCACTGCCAATTTTAAATTGTAGTATCTGTCATGTCGACGGGTTCCTGCTCTGCTATGCTCTTGACTAATAATATCATACCATCAATAGGATACCAACTCATGATCTCCCACCAGTCTATCTCGATCAAAGAATCCAATGTGGTGATGTCTGCATACAAAAAAAATATGGTGTGTGGTCACCAAATTGTACTCAAATCATGCTGCTCCGTCTCGCCTGTCAATGAGAAATGCCTGAAAAGGAAGGCCCCTCTCTCTATAATAGGCGCAAGTGGGCAAGGTATGCTACAAGACTCATCGATGTAATCCTGGAGAGTGTTTCTCCCTAAAAGTACTGCAGTCCTACTAACTGTATGTGCATCTAATGGCACCTCACCAATGGGCCGGCCCAAATATGGATGCACCACCATCTCCAACACCTCCTCCCTCTCCTGATAAGGAACATCATACTCCTCTTGTCTATTAGCCTCCTACATAACTACCCTATCAACCTCCAATATCTCCCGAGGATAATTATCTGCAACTACTGCCACTATGCTAGATGTCTGCACATCTGATTGCTCCTCCTCAATGGCTGACCCCATGTTAGCGGCATATCCATCACTGACTCACTGTGAGCCTCCATTTGGCTCTCCCCCATAGGACTATCATGCATTATCTACATATCCTCCTCCTTAGCTGACCCATGCTCCACCATATGCTTCTCAGGCTGAATCATTAGAAGTGGCTCATCATCTTGGATATCTCTCAACGAGTCCTCTGGCTGCTCACCATGCACGCTAGAAGAAAAATCTGACCTACTATCATACACTTCATAGGACTACTCATGCTCCCTAGAAGCATCCTCATATGACCCCATGGACTCATTTGAAGAAGATTCCTTGTCCTAGCATATAGAAGGAATGTACTCCTGCTCTACCTCTGCCACATCATCTGCATCACTCAAGCATGAGTGATCAAGCCTCCCTTTTCCTCGGATCTGCTGATAACATCTTCATAGCCCTGTATTTGCTAAACATGGTGTCTCCATATGCTTAATGATATCCTCATCAATCCTAGGTGAGCTGCATCTCAGGGTACACCTAATTCCCCTGTCCATAAGTCCCCTTGGAGGCAATGATCCAAGTGCCTGCTGCACCATATCATGGGTCACTACATACCACCAAGTGTCTCTAAAATCCTCATCATGCCATTGTATGCTGCAACGTACCCCTTTACACCACTAGATACCGCCAGTTACAGCTATACCATCCTGTACTGTATAGTATCCTGCATGGGCTAAAATATTCATTGCTCTACTAGTAAACCCTCCATGAGGTGGGCTACATCTCCCCATCTACTCTAAAGGATCAGATCAACCTGAATCCTCACATGCCAATGAAAATGACATAAATTATCCTATCATCCATAGCTCAAGGGTACCATATACCCATGAGAGAGCATTGTCTCTACTTACTGCACTGTCTGGCAGACTGCCGATGCCACCTCCTCCGACCAGCTCTTGCCAAAGTAGGCTAATCACCCTGTGAATCCATGCATGGTCGATATGCTGAGATAGCTCCTAAAAAGGGTGTACCTTTATGTCAAACCATTTTGTCACTAGGGATGCCCAGGGCTCTGATATAGATATGAAAATGTGTGTGTGCCCAAATATCAAACCCATCGCACAACGACTACCATCACCAAACGACTCTATCATGTGATGGAAAATTCCACCTAGATCCCAATAGTAATCTAGCCCTGATGTCCCTCTATTAATCCATGGACTCTGATGCAATGTGGCCATGGATGTATCCAACTACCTAGCCTTCTCCATGGGGTACCAACTCAATACCTCTCACCATCCAAACTTGAGAAAATAATCAAATGCAAGAATCCACGCATATAGAATAATCCCTCCATCATGCAAGTGTTGCACCCTGTCTATGTATGACTAAAAGTGGGTGCTTTGACACTCCATTTTTCCCTCTCACTGCACCATTAAGGAATCCAACCGTTCCCCAATGTGGGCCAACTTTGCCGCTGACTCAGCACAAACCACTCTCATGGCCTCCAGCTCCTCATTCTTCCGTATGATAACATCTCGTACTGATGTGGCCTTCTCCTTCAAAGCTATAAGGTCGACTCGAAATTGATGGCACTGCTATGTACGGCCATCATCAAATACCTATGTATCTCCTAGTGCCTCCTCAAGGGCTAGCCCAAAGGATGGTTGCACACCCTCCTCCATAGACACTCCAACACTCAAGGCATGCTCACTAGTCAGCTACATGTGATTGTCATCCAACAATTCTATCATAAACCTAGAGGAATCTGTACCTATTGGCTCCCCAACAATGGTGGATTTGTCTCCCAAAACCTCATCAACCTGTGACGTGTTGATATCAACATAGAACTCGGTCACAACCCCATATAGCCCATCAACGGATACCTCAACAATGGGTGGTGTCTCATCAACGAGTCCATGCTCTGTTGTCTCCTCCCAAGTCTTTGTCATACTCTTTGATGACCCATCAAAAGTAGGTAGAAAAATTCTAGCCGTAATATGTTGCAGGTCATTGCTTTGCATGTACCCTCCTCCTCTATTATAGCTCTGAAGCCTTCGGTTATCCTTAATTTGGAAAAATTCCTGGAAAGTCATATGATCTCTAAAATCCTGGGTATGAGATTGGTACTCCATGAAATAATCACTGTAGTGATCCACCTTCAGCTCTTGAGGTCCGTTTTCTCCTGTCCCCACTACTAAGAAAGTGGGCATAGTGGGACGCTGTGAGAGTTGGGGCACCACTGGTTGCTCAGTCCAATGGTGAGAAGTACCTGAACTTTCTCCATTTTGAAACCCCCGTGGAATTTCCCTTTCTATTCGTATCTCCCTTATTACTCCAGTGAGATCCTACACTGATGTGAGGATGAGATTTCCAAACTCCTTCCTATAACCTTTTTATACCATTGGATACTTCCTTTATCCTCCTTCACTGGAACACAATTTTATTTGTCGGAAATGAACTCTGAAACAAGTTAAATCTGATATTGCAATTGGAAGAATTTGAAAAACGACCCCCATAACAAATCTAAGAATATCATCTTCATAGAACCTTCCATTTCTCTCAATACAGGCCGAATTTGGAAAAAATGCTCATAAAAAACTGAATTGGTTCATTCTTCACAAAACCCATGTCTCAGATTTTCTAGATTCATCTTAATTTACCTGAAAATCCAACGCAAAACTGTTGCTTTTATCCCAACGAATTTCTGCATTTTTTATTTTTGTATCTCTCAGAGAACCTTCGGTTTCTCTCAATCCATACCGAATTTGGAAAAAATGCTTATTCAAAAAAAAAAATTGGTTCATTATGTACATAACCCATGCCTCGGATTTTTGATATTCATCTTCATTTGCCGGAATCATCCAACACAAAACTGTCAATTTTTATTCTAGTGAATTTCTGCGTTCTCTGTTTTTGTATCTCCTTGTCCGATTTGTAATGTATTATCTATCTTCGAGTGTCATAAACTAGTTTTTCGATAGGCTGAGCCACGTCTATGAGCTCTGTTACCACTCTAATATTCCAAATAGGAAAATATGGTAATACAAAGAAAATAACTAATAATGCTGAAATATTAAAACACCATAAAATAAACTAGAAAGAGCTGAGCCATTTTATTAATGAGAAGGTGTAATAAAAGTGCAACATTTCTAAGAAAATATAGCACTCAAGGCGACATAGATGTCTAGAGTGACCCTCAAGTCCTCCCACTGAGAACACTGCGTAATTGCTGCTCTACTGGAGACCCTACTGCGATGCTCCTGCTGGAAATTTTGGGAATGTAACTGTTGGCTGAAAAGGGGTGCATAGATAAGGCTGTTTTGGTGCTTGGAAAATGTCAGGATTTGGAATATGGACTCTATGTTGAAAACCCAGAAAAAAATTGAAAGGATTTTCAGATCAGCAAACCCCGAAAAATCACCCTCCTAGGGCATAAAAACACACAATTGTTGTGTACATAGTGATATGAGTTGAACTAAAAAATAAAATGCTGCAACAAATCCCCTATAGCTCAACTGATGATGGGATGATCCCCTCACTGGATTCCAAGCAACAATGCTATGGAATCTAACCCTCCTCTGGATCTCTTAACTATTGCACTGTGTGAGTCACTCGGTGACTGCGCTACTCAAGAGGGATGCAAAATGGCCGTTGGAATACTGAAATTTTCTCACAATATAGAAGGACTCCTCTCCTGAGCGAGCACTCGAAGTCCCCTAAGGATGAGGTTGGGATCTCTGCTTGGAGACACCCATGTGTTAAATAGCACTATAGACTCGGCTAAGCAACTCAAGCGTGCTCAAGTTGTAAACAAAAAGAAAATAATAATAATCCAGAATGCTCTCTATGGTTTCCCTCACCTCTTTCTTATACTTGTGGAACCCTCACACCCCTGGGCCCACATTAGAATTGCGTCGCACTCTTGGTCCATATCCTCCTCCTTGACTATGTTGTTCACATGATCTCTTGGCCCCCTCCACTACTGCGTTGTTCCACTTTCACACTAGTGAAGTGGTTTTATTCTACTAAAGGGATTTATGGGTCCCTCTACCCTCTTATTCATCTATTAATTAAGGATGAAAAAAATTAATATTCTAATTAGCTAAAAGATAAATTAGGAATATTACACATATAGTTCTTAGTGTTTTTCAGACAAAGCATTGTCCCTAGTTGGAGCTGAAGATGTTGTAGCTCAATCTTGCACATCCAAAAATTACAAATTTTGGGGGTGAATTTGAGATAACAACCAAAATCAAAAGAAAGATCCTTTAAATTTTGAAAAAGGGGCAGTATATATTGGTGGTTTTTATGGATCTAGTTTTACAATTCACGCACAATTTTTATCTTTCCTATAGAAAAATATAATTACAGGTAAAAAAAAAACTCTCGGGATTTATATCAAAGAGGTCATTTCTATCAAAAAATTTGGCTAGAGGCATAACCTATTTTTTCCTATTTCATGCCCTACATATACCATCCTATTATAAACCTATTTTCCACTCCATTATAGTGGGATAAACTCAAGCTCAACTTACCTTAGTTGTTTGCTAAAATGCATCCTATTTTCACCTTTTCTTTTACTTATGTGAGATTTATCCCATGTTAAATGGGTGAAATCAAATAATGGAGCAATTTCTCATAATTAATTTTCCAAAATATTATAATTATGAGATAATATTTATTTCATAATTACGATAATTCAGAAAAAGCTCATAATTGTGAAAAGGATTCTAGAGTTTTTCATTCCTAAGGAGATCAACTTTACCCACTTGTGTATGAGTTGGATAGGGGTCCATCATTGTAGAAGTTTCCTAACTTCTCAAGCCCCTAGGTGTCTAGATACATTCTCCCAAAGGATAGAATAAGCCTATATAACCTAACCAAGAGGAAAGGGAGAGGGGAGAGTGGGAATTATATCGAACTGATGCGACCTTGATTTAGAGATTGAGAGAGATACTTTGTTTTGGGGTCATATTGGTTAGATAGGGGGAGAATATTTTGGATTTTGGAGAGGATATATTATGGTTTAAGGTATAAATTTACCATTTGATTATTGATTAATAAAATATATAAGTTATTTTCCTTTCAGATATGTAATTGCATCCTAAGTCACCACGTTCGTGTTCGTGTTCGTGTTCGAGTTCAACGACCTTGAAATTTGAATAAAGTTCAACACCTAAAAATTTTCGAATAAAATTCGGCATAAAATTCGACATATAGAAATTTGAAAAAATGTGTATATATATAACAAAATTTGTAGGAGTCAGGACTCTATACACGGTGAGTCGGGACTCCTGCTTGGCATAGGCCTGTGAAATATACATGATATATTTATTTTATAAAGGAAAACATTAGAAACTCTTTTCATAAACAATATATATATATACAATTTATTATTCATTCTATATCTACAGTTACATTATATAAAATAAAACGTTATGTTATATTAACTGTTACTATTATATCATACATGATATATTTATTTGATAAAGGAAAACATAAATTTATAGAAAAAAAAAATTATAAATCTATAAAAAAAAGCCACCTACCACATATTCAACAAAGACAAATATAAATTTAGAAATATAAAAAAAAGAGAAAAACTTATCACGATATGTAAACTTAAAACAAAAGTACCATCCTGGGCAACCATAGTTAGGATTCTTTAAACTAAATCACATGGAATTTGTAGGTTGTGACTGTGACGTTGTAGTTGAGAGAGAGAGCCTGTGAGGATGTGACACCAAGAGCAACAATCACGCCGAGTGGGAGCAGTGAACTGTGAGCCAGAGCAATCATAGTGAAATATTGATGGTTAAAACTTGATCGATGTCGATGGTCGAGCAGGGGGCACTGAGCAATGAGCACGCAGCGTCGGGCGGGACACAGAGTCACCATGAGTCATGAGTGTAGAAAAAAATCGGGGCTACAACAACAAAAATTTGGTTATTTTTAAAATTTTCCTAATTGTTAAACATCCAACCAAAAACCCTAACGCAGAAACCTTCAAAATTTAACTGAACGTCGACGAACTCCAATGATTTTTTTAGACGAATTTTATTTGTTCGAGTTCATATTCGGGAATTTGTTTGGCATTCAATTTTGGAATTTTGTATGCCAAATAAAATCAAACTTGTTCAAATTTTCTTAAGGTTCGATGAATTTCGAATCCCAGGTATTAAATTTTCCGAACTCGGTGACTATGATTCCATCTAGTTGTTCATGTTATTGTTTATTTCTTTGAACTGACGATCTTCTACAGAAGATCAATTGTTGTCCTTGTTTATTTTTGCTTGTGTGTAGGCTTATATTGGTGGTAGAAGTGTGGGATATTCTATTTGGAGCAAGAGGATTCTACATCGAACTCAAGAGCCTTCAACAATTTGCAAGGATATTAGGTGTTGGTTCAAACCCTATAAAATTAGGGAATGCATGATTTCTTGCTTGTATGATCATATGGTTGGGAATTTTCTCTTGTATTGGTTAGTCATTTCTATTTTCTATCTGGTAATCCTAATAGGACATAGGATTACGGAGCAATAGCTCCTTGCATGTAAATTTTGTTACAACAAAATTGGTGTTTTCAATGAGATATTTTCTCCTTTTCCCTCTTTATTTTTAGATATCCTATTCTTCTTTATGTTTTTTGGTTTTCTCTTGTTCCCATTGAGTTATTTGTGGTTTTTTGGATTCATTTTGATCTCCATTGGTTTTAATTGCTTTATATATAAGCTGATCTTAGATATCGAGTTTTATTTTTGTTATTTATACGAAAGAATAACAGATCGTGCGTTTAAAATAAAATTATGGAATTTTATGTAAAAAATTTGATTTTCTAAACCATAGATCTGGATTCCTCTTAGAATCTCATCCAAGAATTAAAAAAAAATCACTAAAAATAGACTCCGTATGAGGATTTCATGGACGATTGAAGTTAGCTAGTCGAACTTTTTTCCCCATTCGTTGGCATAGTACTGCATCCAAGCGACTGTAACTTTACATTCACTAGCTTTCCCTCTTATCCAAGTGACGAGTATCTCTTTGCATGGCTGATCCGTGAAACTGACCTTCTAGCCTTGAAAATTGAATTTTATCCTCTAAAATTTTTTTCTCTACTTTGAATCTGGGTTAGCCTTCTATTTGCTTACTGGTTCTGGCACATATCCATTTTCTGGTGTCTCATTTCATTGTCTTGGATTTTCTTTAAACAAGACTTAAATTATTTTGAGCTTTGATTCTTTGATCATTTTCTGGTCGATTGGAGATATGTTAGATCTATGGTTTTCTGTTGTTGATCAACTATTTTTTATGTCTGATTTGATCCATATTTGAACAATTTGTTTGAAGTCTTCCATAGCTAGTGTGTTTCAAGGTGTTCTTGAATATATTTTGGGTGCTTTGGTTGAGGATTGGATTTTTTCTCTAGATCTCATTTTCAGATCTACTTGGCTTCTTTCACTGACTATTTCCATTGCTCTTTATCACTCTCATTTGATGTTGTCTAGGACTTCCTACCTCTAGGATCTCGTGTTGACACTTGTAGAACATTGGCCTTAGTTAAGCCAATTTTGCTACAGCCCTAGCCTGTTGAAATTTCCTTCCTTCTTCCACTTTTGCCTTTCATTTTGATCACTTTGAGTGTGTTTAGTTGTTTGGATTTGTTTTCCTAGCTTCAATGCTTTTGAGTGCTTTGCATTCTTACTTTGGAACTTTTTTTTGGCCTCTTCTTGGTTACTTAGATTTTCCTTTTTGGTTATTTTTTTTATCATTAATCTATTTTTTTTTGAATAATTTGCATTTAAGAATTTAGTGAGAGGTGCATCAATAGGCATTGGTGTGTTGTGAACAGAGCTTACCCTCATGTAGTTAGCTTTCATCGTAGTGAAACACAAAACTACATATAGTTGCATCAGGGTGACTAACAAGAGTCATTCACACCATCTTCATTTCATGTTGCATCCCAATTGTGTAAATAACAACCACTTAAAATTAACACGATAATAAAAGAAACTAGATTCATATTTTAATTTTACTGGTAGTACACCAACACTAGCTTCAGTTAGGGTCTTGGATATAGGAGAGTGAGTTAACTACTCCATGACTACAAACATGGAAAATTTTAAGGATGAAAATTTATCTTAAAGATTAGAAACCTTGGCGAATCTTACTAATCCATAATATGAAAACTATAAAATGCTTGGTGATATTTTAGTAAAAATATTAAAACATCTAATGATTTTATATAGTTTATATAAAATTTTGGCGATTTTTAAGGTAAAATGATTTTTTATTATAAAATTTGGGCGAATCGATTTTAGGAAAAAAAAGAAATTAGCAAATAAAATTTTTTTTTTAAGCATGGAAAATTATTCCATCTACGAATATTAGCCCCTAAAATTTTAGTTGATAGGGAGATATATCCATTTGCAGTAGTGCGGTCTGGTAAGCCATTATAACAAGAGGGTCAAGCATGAGGTCACGCTTGGGATAGGTAGGGTGACATGACCCATTTCACTTAGTTTCAGGTGGCACGATATAGTAGAATTTGCACGCATACAAACAATTTTGTTAGCATTTGTTGTAGCACTTGGGGACCACTTGGGAGGAAACTCTCAAAGGGGATTTGGTCGTAGCTCTTTGAGTAAAATGTCCTACCCTTGCATGTGGATTTTTCCTGTGACTATTCCCCAAGGGCATGTTATTGTCGGTGGTGACCATAATGGTGTATATCTTAGGGATCATAACAAGTGAAGTGTCGGGGTCATATTCTATGTACCTGGGACATATATTAGTCATACTGTCTTAGTCCTGTTGGGGGGTGTTCCATGGCTAGTGAGGGAACTTGGACTGAGTTTGCAGCTAAAAGGGTTAGAAAATATGTCGCAAGTATAACTGTTCCACCGCCTGCTTATTTGTACTTTGGTTTGCATGTGCTATCTTTTAGGATGTTTCTAGTGTGTGTTGTTTGGTCCGAGTCAGTAGTTTTGGCCTTACGGTGTTTTCACTATAATAATTGTGTTAATTTATAATTTATCATCGTGGCTAAATTTATCCACTGTTAGTCACATCATCTTCATAGTTTTCATCCTGAACGAGATTGGACTTATCACTCCTACACGAATAGTTCCTATGAGTTATCAAGACTTAGATCAACACATAGTTTTGAGTCTATAACTGGTCCTTCTAGTAGTGATCTGATCTCTATTGAGACTTTGGAAGATGATTTCACTGCTCTTGCTAATCCACCCTTGACCGATCCATTAGAACCCTCATAGTTCTAAACCTGCTTATAATTTTGTACCTTTGTCAGTTTTCTACTCTATGGCAGAGTATAAGTCCTCGTTACCTTCTCCATCGACAGTGTTAACTTCCATGTCATAATTTTCGCCTCTTAATAGGGCTTTATGTACTCCTCTGTCTACACTTCTCACTTATTCTTGGGGAATTCCACTAGTATCATCTATAGCTCCTACAAATTTCTCAAATGTTTCCATGCCCACACTGTCTTCTACGTTGACCATGGTGATTCATCTTAGTCATCCGGTAGGATCAGGAGAATTTTCGCCAAATTTTTCTCAACCAAATATTCTTGTTCCTCAGTTAGGCATGGTTACTTTTGGAGATATGTCGGGGGGGTCATCAACTGTTCCTAGTAAGCCTGGGGGAATTGTTGCTTCTAGCATGTCACAATCTTTGTATAGTTCATTGTTTGGAGGGACGCCACCTACCATTATTTTTATTAGAATGCTTATTTTACCTCGAGGAAACCCTGTAGCTAGTTCCATCACTCACATAGGTTATTCTCCTTATGTTGGTCATATCGCCCAGGCTGGTTCGTCTTATCCTCCAAGATACAAAACTATGAGTAGTCATGCTCTTGGGGGTCCTTTCCTCTCTGGGGGCATGCACCTTGGAGGGTAGAATATTTACACCATTCAGTCTAGCCTGTAGCATTCATATTTTGGGGTGAACCCATTCCTTAACCAACAATCTATGCATCAAAATCCTTAAATGGGGAAACCACAACGTTGGTATGGGGAATCTACTGCATACGATCTATTTATCCAACTCGACAATCCATTCGTATCCTCTTTTAATTTACCATATTTAGCAAAGTTGACTAATGAACTCATCAAACATGATCTTTGATGGCCACCCATGCCCGCCAAATTTCCATCTGATATTCCCAAGTTTCAAGGGAATCCTGGGGAGAATCCATAAACCCACATTACCACCTATCACTTATGGTATTCCTCTAATTTTTTGGTGTATGATTATATTAAAATTGGCTTGGTCCAACGTAAGTTAACTAGGGATGCCACAAACTGGTATATAGATTTAGATACTAAATCCTACAATGACTTTTCCTCCTTCGCTCAAACCTTCTTCACATACTTCCAGTTTCCTGCTCAGTATGATATTGACTCTGATCTCTTGTCAAACTTCAAACAAGATGATGCCACATTAATTTATGATCACATTCATGAGTTTCGTCATCACAAGAGGTTAGTGAGAACCAAGTTACTTGATGAAATATTACGTAAATGTTTCACTCGATCTCTCCAATCCCAGATTGTCGAGTATGTGTCCATGTTTTGAGTCATTATTGAGGAGCAAGCCATTTTAGTTTCCCAACAATTGGACAGTATCTATTCATATTCAGGTACACTATATGAAGTGTTGTATAATTCCCTCAGGGCCTCTATTAACCATCCTAAACATGCTTCTGGCCCACATTCTGATGGTGTGATTAGGTTTGCCTTTGATTTTGTGGGCCAAATTGCTACCCAACTTGGGAAATTGATTGTTATATGTCAATCCCAAAAAAATTTGTTTGGATCTACTAAAGCACCATCTCCTAATACGTCCACTAATGTTCTTATGGTGAATTCCACTCAATTTAAGAACAATCAAAGATATGGTGGTAAGAAAAATAAGAAGAATAAGAAAAAGAACCAAACTGCTCAGGAACCCCAAACCCACCCTCAAAATCAAGGAGGGGGAACTAGTGAACCTCGTCGTAAAATCAAATTCCCTTGTAAAATATGTCAAGGAAAACACCTCACTCATGAGTTCTCTTAGATGGATGAATTCCATAGGCTCCTTTCACCACCATCTACCCAACAACTTGTTGCTTTTACTCATCCATTCCCTGTGCAACCTCTGCAACAAATGATTTCTCTACCTCCTCCACCTCTGCAAGGGGGTAATGAGGGGTCATTTTATCATTCCACCACTAGTTCATCCATAATTGTGTGAAAAGAAGACGTGAATGTGACTATGCAAGTCAAATAATTTGGTGTTCCAGAGTCGATTTGCTCTCATAAGGACTCATTAGCTCCACTTACTTCCATTGGACCTCTCACAATAGATAAGCCTATGGAACCAGTCTATCTCCCCCTCAAGGGTTTCATTCGTAATCCAATCCTTCTGCCTGGGCTACTAAGCACTATATTATTGTTGAATATCTTGCTCAGGCTCCTTGTTCCATGTCTGCCCTATATATTTTGTAAATATTTCCTCAACAACTAAAGGCCTTATTGTATGTGATTGGTGGAGTAGATATATATGAATTAACCATAATTGCATTTAATGATGAAAATTTTTATCTTCACCTTTCCCATCGGATTGATTTTTAGATTATCATGCATGTTTTCCATAACAATATTCATTTCATTTTGGTGGATAAAGGCTCTTCCACATGTGTCATGTCGACATCATGCTGGAAGGATCTTGGCTCTCCAACGCTCACTACCTCCAACAACACTCTTCAAGGCTTTGATGGACATAAATTTGTACCAAAGGGGGTTCTTCCCAAGTTTTCCATTGATTAAGGGGGGAAATTGTCTATGTCAATGTTGAAGTCATCGACGCTCCTTTGGACTATAACCTTCTCCTTGGTTGTAACTAATTCTATCCCATGACCATAGTGGTCTCATATATATTTTGTGTCCTTTGCTTTCCTCATGAAGGCAACATTGTGACCATTGGCCAACTAGACTATTGTGTGCCATCGACCCAACTTACCACTATGTGGAAATTAGTCCCACTTTTCTGAAATCACCCTGGTCAGTATGTGTAATATCCCCTTTTCAGGAATATCAACAATGTGCTCAAGAAAAACGCTGTATAAGAAAAACTGTGCAACAGAAACGTAGATCAGGACTTGGTTCCTCTTATTTATGCTGTATGGGACTTATATGAAAAATTTCATCTAAAAAAAATCAATTTAGATACATTAAACATATCTCCCAAAAATTAGACTATCTAAAAAGCACCCAAAGAGGAAGGCTGCAAGGCTGCAGCCAAATGCAAACACTACTTCAAGAATTGCATAGTTTTATCAGATATTCAGCGTAGATTAGAAATGAGGTTTATATTTCAGTAATACAGCAGCAAATAAGCATTATGATGAAGCTCTTTCACTATACAATAGAATGCATGAGACAATACAGCAAGAAATATTCAGAAAAGAGAGCTAGAACACATGTACATTTGCAGAAATGGCTCAACAGCATTATTTTTAAGGAGCTTTAGTAGTTGGAGGTTAAAACTCAGATATAGGGTAGATCTGTGGAAAAAACATCAGATCTATTTCAGATCTAGAAACTAGATAGTTTTCCCTTCAAGATCCCTTTGGAATTTTGGAAAAAGCATGCACAAATAAGAGTAGATTTGAGAAACAAGTTGCAGATTTGTAAACTGCTGCAGTAAATTTCTGAATACAAAATTTCATTAAAATGGATCAAATCTAAACAGAACATGGATCACCAAGTGGAAGGCAAAGCCCAACACTAGAGATCTCTGATCTAAACTATGAGCCAAACACCATACCTCATACAAAAATAACGCAGTCTACTCATGAAAACAACGCTGTAGCTCAAATGTCATAGATAACCACTGTAAAATTGCAGATCTGAAGTACAAGGAGAAGAGACACTCTTCTAGGAGGTTAAAAGACACACTCCATGAGAAGAGGCTCCCAAAATACACTAGATCTCTGCAGACCTAGACTCCGACTTTCTGTAGCTTACAGAGACAACAAAACCGTCAATGGATTAGTGTTGCCAATGTAAGTAGAGCTTGGAATCAAGCCTAATATTGGATCAATTCAGCAAAACACACCTCCAAGAATCCTCAAAGGAAGAGGTTAAATCCCTGCATAGGAATTCCAAATACAATACTCCACTAAAAAACAGAGAATGGTATTTGTCTAAGCAGACAAATACTTAGAAATATGATCAATCAACAACCTTCTCTTGCTGCCCTCCTTTTCCTTTTATAAGGTGAGAAAGCCTTTGCAAACCCTAAACCACCTTGATGAGTTAGCCCTTTTCACATGAGAGGCTTCCTTCTAGAACTTCACTGTCCCTTTTGGAGATGCAATGAACCTAGACAACACTGTTGATTTGGTTAATGTTGACCCAGTCTTTAGCTCAAACCTCTTTCACACTTGCAAGTGATTATTTACATCACCCTGATTTGTCTTTCTTCACATGGGCATTGATTTATTCAGACTTTTCAGGAGTTTTACATGTCCTCCTTTATTCATTTATTCATGCAACAAAAATTAAAACAAAATTGAATGTTCCTCTTAGCTAAGGCTAAGTGGGAACATTACAGTCCTCCCCTCCAAAATGTTGCTTGTCCTCAAGCAACTGATAGGGTAAGAGATGTAGTTCTTCTCCTTCTCCATTGATGGCACCATCTGTTGGTGTCCCGTGTTTTGATAGTTTGGCAAATAAAAAGACAAGGCAACATAAGAACCAATATTTAGAGTTACAGGATCTAGTCCTCCTGTTCTCAGAGAGGGATCTCTCAAATTTTTTTTTGCAAAGGTTTATCTTGTGTGCTTTGAGTATTGGTTTTAGACTAGTTATTAAGTGCAAGTGTTTATTTGTTTGTTTGTTTGGTTGGAATGATACAACAGAACATGAAAGGCCTAGGAAAGATATATAGGACAGAGAAATATCTGGTTCATTGGGAAATGGAGTCAAGAAAAGGTCATAACAAACTCATCAATGGATATGGGATATCAAAGGGAAAATATAACTTGGCCACAAGATCCTTTTGTTTTTGGAATGAGATGAACATTAATGATTTGGAAAGAGAGGTTTAATTCTCAACAAAGGGAATTCGAAAGCATAATTTGAAAAATAAAGAGCTCTTTGATAGACAGGGCTAACCATAAATTCTACAAATCACACCTTTAAGAAAATAATGATTTCAAAACAACTTTTAAAATGAAATCTAAGATTCGGGGAACACCCTATTTCCTCAAAGATTTATTTTAAAGGACTTAGAAACATAAAAGATTTACTGATAATTGCTGTCATAGAAGAGGGAACACCTAATACATCTATGATTACAACTATAAAAGACCTTCAAAACAACTATTCAAGCAATGACAAAGGGTAAGATCGAAACAAACCTCTTTGACTAACTTAAAGCAATGGTACTTCAAAGGGAGACTTCAATAAGAGCTTTCAAGTGATAGCAAAAAAGTAGGGAGAACCATAAATCATGCTGAAATCAACTATTTGAGCTATTATAGAAATAAACAAGCATGAGAACTAAAGAGAGAGATTGAAGACTCTAAAATACCTCAGCAGAAGAAAACATAAAACAATGAAGGATGAACAGGTCTAAGGTGCTTCCAGGAGTCATTTCTTAGCCTAATACTTTCTATCCTACTGTAGTAAGAAATTTTGGAATAGAATGAAAATAGGAGAAAACAATAAACAATTCAGAATACTTCACCAACAACCAAGCTCATGGATCCAATGATAAAGCCTTCACAGTAACAAGCATGCAACAATATCATCAAGGCTTCCAAGATTTCAATTTGTTCTTCAACTTCAACGGACTATGTATTTATTTCAGAGAGTTTCAGTATTACAACTGGTGATCAAACAACAACCAACCCCTCACTCATCTTCTACAGAAGTATATATAGAAGAATGAGGAGGTGAAATCTGATAAAAGATCTCCAATTACAATTAATACAGACTTAATGGCTTATTAGCCTTTGGGGGGCTCAATGAAGAAACTTACATGGGTGTACTCTATATTAAATGTTTTACATAAATATTTAAGCTCAGTGGGAGCTTTTGTTGACCTTTGAGGCTCTATGTGATGTTGAAGTAACTCTGCAGATGTTTTGTCATTAAGTTCCTTGGCAGAATTTACTCTTTGGCTGCGTTTTGAAACAAATATCTGATCCTGATCAATAAATTCGACTTCTGATTGAATACTTTGAGGCACAGGTGGCATTTCAGCAGCTAGGAGGAAAAAATATTCCTTAATGTGGTGGTGGAGGCTTTCCTGTTTGATAAAACACTTAAAATTATCTTCAACTCTGTTTTAATCGGGGATTAGGCTTTTGATAAACATTCTTAGCCGTGATCCCCACAAAATCTGTCTTTAATCCTCTGTTCTGATAAATTTTTGTCTTCGTCACTGATACTCTCTAACTGTGCCCGATCCATGTTTTTTTCCGGTGTGCAGGGCTCACGCAAGGATGATATGGCAACAATGCCTGAGGAAACACTTCCTCCTTTGAAAATTTCCTGAGTTATGGCGGAAAAACCATAAAAACCCTGCACAATACAAAAACTATTAGAAAATCCATGCATTTATAGGTTTATTGCCACGGAGGACGTGTGGGTGAAGCATGTCCATTGGATGGCATCATCCAATGGTCGGGATTGATAGGGAGAAATCATAGAGAGGCGGAAGAATTGTTTAAATCAGAGTCGTCGATCGTGCAGAGATCGACGGTCGGGAGCGGAAACAGAAAGTCAAAGCGGAAGATGTTGACTGGGCAATCGAATCAGGGCGATGAAATGTGGGCTGTCGATCTGCAGATCAGATCGACAGCGGAGATGCTCCAATGACTTTGCCGTAGCCCGGTTAACCGTCGGGCATCTTCGGTGAGCGATAACCGTCAGATGGGCAGCCTCAGATAGGATGGCACACATCAATATCGCGTTGGGTCCACATCTAAACGTTAACGCGTGATGGACGGAAGTTTTATGAAGAATGCCCAGGACATGTGTCGGCCAGCATATGGAATCGCTGCCGATCGGGAAAAAACCGTCATTGCCCAAAGGCGGTGTGATGAATACTGCGCGATTTTCGAAATGGTGAGTAGAATGCGGGGACCATCGGGGAGACAGACTCCGCACCGTCCGATCATCAGATCAGATCGATGGTGCAGAACGACTGAAAATTGGACCGGCGAAAAAATCATAAAATAATATAAGGCCGACGGTTTTTTATATATAACCAAAGGTTTTAGATTTTGGTCGAAAAATATTTAATTTGAAGCGAATAGGCGCCCGTCTGCGAGTCCACGGGTTATATGGGAGAACATATGATCGGGGTTTAAAAGAGGAGGGACTTAATCGCAATTGGGCAATGCGATAAGCACTTAGAAGACTAGCGCTCTGGTTTTTCAATATTTTTCAAAGGAATTTGAGAGTTTCGATAAGGCTAAGAGGGAGTCTTAAAACCTTATCAAGGGATTTTGAAGAAGGGGAAACTGAGGTTAGTTTTGGAAGAGGGGAGAAAGGGAAATGGTGCTTGCAGCAGTATTCTTTCTTGGGAAACAACAGGATTTCTGAATGGGGAAATAGGCACAGTAGTGAAGATTGCGACAGAGGTAGGAGGCCTTCAAGAGTCTTCAAGAGCCAACACTTTTTAGTCATAAAATTTGTTCCTTGAAGGCTCCAAAGAGTTTTTAGCCAGCATTTGGTATAAAAAATTTTATAGCTGGCTAACAGTGGCTCCACTTGGGGATGATGCCTTCTTGGAGGCATCAAGAACTTTCAGACTTGGATTGTCTGGGAGGTTGATCAGTTGCCTCGTCCATTGGGCTGCCCTTCCTTTGCTAAGATGACTTTCTCTGAAAACATATTAGCAACCATAAAGATAATGGATCTTTATCAATACAAGCTTCTACCTACCCAATCCTACTGATCTAACATTTTTTCTTCATTAGAGTGCACTTGGATTGGAAAACTCTTTTACAACATTTTATTCTTTTGAAAGCATAAAACTAATCTAATTCTACTTCTTATTTCTCCATGGACTCAGATTAAGCAGTTGAGCCCATATGCTTCTCTACCTAATCTACTAATCTGTTAGGATTAAACAGTCTAACAGATTTTTATTCTCTAATTGCTAAAGAAGAAATTTAAAAAGCATACAAGTCAAGATTGAACAGTCTAACTTGATGTTGATCTATGGCATAAAAACAAGCTACACATAGATTATTATTTGCAGAAAATTAAATCAAAATGATGAAGGCTTAAGATATGAAAATTCAAAGCACTTCCTTTATCCTTTTACAGCTCTGATTTGACCCTTATTTGAACTGCTTCTTCCTTACTCTCTAGTTCAGATTTTGAGCTAATTAGAACCAAATTTACATCTTTTTTGACTCAGAAAATAAAACAGATTTGAGTCATCTCTATTTGGAAACTTAGGTTCAGATTTTGAACATGTTTGAACCTTTAATTTCTATCCTAATCTATCTACTGATAAGCCAAGATTAAGCAGTTTGGCAAATTGAATTCACTATCCTATCAGCAGAAAATTTAAAACTAATTAGTGAAGATTAGGCTATTTGACTAACTAGAAGTGTGGTTTTCGGGAGTGGCATTTAAGCTTGCACACTTTCAAATTTGTTTCTCTTTTTGGTATGGGGCTATGCCTTTCTTTTTTTCACAATTTTCCCTCTTTTCTTTCTTTTCTTTGTTTTTGTATTTTTGATTTTCATAACCTTGAATACAATGTTAAGACTATGATATTTACAAAGGTAAAATAAAAGGCTTTAAGACTTATAATTCTTGGCAGAAGTAATGCTTGAGCATTATGCCATTGACAGGACCTCCATATAGGTCTTCTCCATTCAATTATTTCAAGAAAAATGCATTATGACCCCTCTCAGCATGAATAATATAGGGTCCTTTCCACAAGTTCTCAAATTTGCCATGTTTTCCCTTCTCTTCCCTTCTTGAATCCCACTTAAGAACAAAATTTCCAACTTGGAAGTTGTTTGCCTTAGTCCTCTTATCAAATAGCTTCTTCATATTTTCTTGGACTAACTGTGTTCTTTCATAGACTTCCTCTCTGGTCTGCTATAAATGGATTGTTTGGTTGATTCTTCTTTGCATATCATTCTCTTCAATCTGCACTTCTTGAAGGAGCTTCATGACTAGCACTCCCAATGAGGTGGGAAAGACTGCATCCATGCCATAAAATAACTAATAGGGGGACATATTTATTGATTTATTTGTAGTTAACCTATCAGGCCATAAG
Organism: Pinus albicaulis; assembly: GCA_034641835.2. Classification (NCBI taxonomy): domain Eukaryota; kingdom Viridiplantae; phylum Streptophyta; class Pinopsida; order Pinales; family Pinaceae; genus Pinus; species Pinus albicaulis. The sequence goes on along the minus strand of JAXQQM020091767.1, from coordinate 180,976 downwards.
GCATGAACCAGTTTACTGTGCCATGATTTCTAATTTTGTTCCAATAGATTTTTAATGATATTGATGAGGCTTTTGTTGGAAGATTCAGCTAATCCATTTCCTTGGGGATAGTAAGCAGTGGAATGGCCCAAGGTTATGTGGTATTTGTAACAGAAATCAACCATCTTCTTAGATTTAAAAGCAACAACATTATCTGTTATGATTTTTCTGGGACAACCGAATCTAGACAGGATATTTGTTTCAAGGAACTTGATAATGACATAGTCATTAGCATTTCTGGAAGGTATAGCTTCTATCCATTTGGTAAAGAAGTCAGTGGTTGTGAGGATCAATTTATGTTGAGCTGAGGAGGATGGGTGAATTTCCCCAATGAAGTCTAAACCCCATTGTTGAAAAGGTGCCTCAACTCTGATAGGATGTAAGGGTAAGGGAAGAAGTTTTCTTTTGCCATCAAAAATTTGACACTTATGGCAAGACATGACCAACTTTTGAGTGTCTGGGAAAAGGGTAGGCCAATAGTAACCAGATATAAAAATTTTGTTTGTTTTGGCCTTCCAGTAGAGGTGTCCTCCACATTCTCCGTCATGCAATTCATGCATGATTTTTCCTGCATCATCTTCAAGTAAACATTTAAGCAAGATTCCAACAACATTTTTCCAATATAATACTCCATCTAAGATGCAAAAACTCAAAGCTTTTTGTTTCAAAAATCTAGCTTTAGTTTTGGACAAATAAGGAGGAGCATTTAGATATAAAAGCACATAAATAATGTCAACATACCAAGGAGAATTCAAACATTTTTCTTCAATAAAAGGGGCAGTAGATTCTTCTATTTCTTCCAACACATCTACCATGTTGATGTCTAGTGCTTGGAAGTTAGACTCAGCCATAAGTTTTTCCAACCCCTGCCCTTTAACTAGTTTGGTGGGCCTGATTTCTAAGTCATATTCAAGAATAGTTGCGATCCATTTTCCCCTTTTACCATCAGGGTCTTGACTTAGAATGTCCTTGACAAAAGTATGTGGAACAAAGAAATTATGTGAGAGTGTAAAATATAGACTCTAAAGTCTTTTAATGCTTTCAGTAATGATAAGGCTTGCTTCTCCATGATGTTATATTTGAGAGGAGCATATCTTAAGGCCCTACTAAAGAAATATATTGTTTGTTCTTGCCCCAAGTCATTCTTTTGAAGTAATACTGTAGCTATTGTATGCTCAGATGAAAAAGAAAAGATATAAAAGTCTTTGGTGAAATCTAGACTAATCAGGACTGGTGTTTGAGTAAGCGCTTGTTTCACCAGTTCGAATGATTGTTTAGCTGGTAAAGTCCATTTTACACCAACATCTTTCTTAAGCATGTTTGTAATGTTTTTTAATAGCTCAGAAAGATTAGGAATAAACCTCCTCAAGAAATTAATCTTTCCCATGAAAGATTGCAATTCCTTGAGGCTCATTAGATGATTGATCTGCAATATGCCATCTATCCTTGTAGGGTCTATTTTGATTCCCTCTTCTAAAATTATATGAACAAGAATTTTACCTTCTTGGAGACCAAAGAGTGTCTTCTTGGGATTCAATGATAAGCCAAATTTCCTACACTTCTCAAAAACTTTTCTCAGGTGAATCAAATGTTCTTCATAAATTTTTGAGAAAACGGTTATGTCATCAAGGTAAATGATTATGAAATAGCCAATGTCTTCAGAAAATGCTATGTCCATGGCCCTTTGGAAGGTGGCCCCTGCATTCATTAATCTGAAAGGAATTTTGACATACATAAAGGTGCCCCAAGGTGTGGTAAAAGTAGTTTTGATTTGATCACTTGGGAGTACTAACACCTGGTTGTAACCCGAGAACCCATCTAAGAGGGATATCCTTTTGACCCAACTACCCTTTGAAGTATATGGTCCATCTTGGGTAAGGGGTAGTTATCTTTAAAGAAGCTCTGTTTAAAATTCGGAAATCAATACAAAGCCTGATTTCCCCTGTTTTCTTTCTAATAGAAACTAAGTTTGAGACCCACTCTGAATACCTAATTGGCACAATGATCCCAGCATCATGCACCTTTTAAATTTCTGCCTTAACTAAAGGTAATAAAACAGGGTTTATTCTCCTTAGTTTTTGTCTAAAAGGCTTCTGATTTTCCTTCAAAGGGATTTTATGTTGGATGATGCTGGTATCGTATGATTTTAGGTCTTTGTATCCCCAAGAAAAAACATCTTTAAACTCTTTGAACAACTCTATATAATGCAATTTTATGTGAGCTAGGAGAGTGCTGGACAGTTTTATCATCTTGGGTTCTGCTAGACTGTCTATGTTATGTTCTTCCAAATCTGTTTCCACAGGCTCCATTCTTGGTTCTTTGGCTACATCGTTATGTTAGAGTCGGTCCTTATAGCCCTCCGTCAGAGATCATTTCGCTTTTTGCATATCATTCTTAGGTGTCTCGCTTGTTCCACTTCGTTGCATTTCGCTAGGAGCATGCCATTGACTGACAAGGGGGTCTGGTTGTCATGTGTTTCCTCATGCTTGTACCTGCAGGGCTAATTAAAATTCCTCAAAAATCATTGAAATTCATAGTCATTGCATTCATTGTCATTAATGATTAGTTTCGTTAAAAAGAGTCTTTAGTCCTAGAGTCTAGGGTTTTCAAGTCCTTTGCATACATGTCATAAAGCCCGCAGGCCATGAGGTTGGTTTCGCAAGTTTTCTATTTCACATTTTTATTATCAAAAGCATTTGAAGACATTTCTAGTCCAAAACTCTGTTTTGGAACTAGAAATTGTCTAATTTCATTTTTGTAATAATTGTATTTATTTCATCATAAAAAGCTTCAGTGCAAGCCTCTGATCTTTTCCTAAGCCAAGTGCTGGATCCCTGCAAAAGACAGCAAAGTTATCAGTCCAAAAACTCAGAAAAGCCAAAGGAGAAGCATTGTATTAAAATATCAAATGTCAAAGTGCAGAGACATTATGAAAGTGGGTTATCAAATAAATTTGAAATCAAATCTGATTTGATGAGATATTTTCTTCATGTATAAAACATGGCAAACAAAGTCATTTGCAAGAAATCCGCAAGGCAGAAGTCGAATTTGAGTTCTTGAAGGCCGAAGCCATGTTTTCATGATCGTGGATAGTGTTTGGAGTGCGCGCTACCCATACAGAGTGCGCGCTACCCACATGGTGCACGCTACCCACTTAAACGCCACAACCAGTGTTAATTAACACGGGCGCTACCCACTTGAGGCGCGCTACCCATTGGGTAGGGGCGCTACCCATACATCGACAGAGCCCAGAAAGTTTTTGTCTTGCACCCAGTTTCGTATCAAATCGGCTCCAGCAGCTTGCAAACAGATTTTTATCATTGCTCAGTATATTTTTAGCATGATTGTGGTGTTATTGATGTTGGGAAACAAGCCTTGGTTGAAGAGAAATGTATGAACCCTACATTTATATGCAGATTTATTCCTTAAGGGTTTTGAATATATATGGATAGTCTTGTGAAGGGTTTGAAAACTTTTGTGAATGGTAGATATGCTCATGCCCTAGCACGTTGTGTACATCATCCCCACGCCCTTAGTTTATCATCTTATCACTGCTGTCATGTCCTTTCAGGTTTTTACATAGTCTTATGTTGACTATTCTATATCCTCCACCACCATAATATCACCGTTGTTGTCATCATCATTCTATTACCACTGTCATAGCCATTTGTTTCACTATGATCATTATCATGTTGTTCCTATTCTCCATTTGATAAGACACAGTCCCATATTTGTTTGCCCCTTTGACAAATTTTGGCCATCATTATAAAGTTGTACCATACATTTGCTTTTGGTACTCATTTGTCAAACTTACTTGTGATCAAAACAGTGATAGTTTTATGCCATTAAAACAAAGCCATCCTCATGATGATTTTGTTTTCCTGTGATACTTGGGTACATGTGTGACATTTATTGGGTTTTGAACATACATTAAAATTTTTCCTTCACTGCACCTATATCAGCATCCATATTGCAAATATCTTGTTTTCAAAGCCATGTCAGAGACAGATTCAGTTTATGAGCAGGAGTCTGACAGTGATTCCACAGCAGAGGGTAATGTGCCACAGAGGCCTCACAGAGGTGGCAAAGGTGGTAAACATCTCAGGGAGGAGCCTACTTCTTTGGCTCAATTGCAGGCATGTCCGCTTGCAATGGATTGTTTTCGGGTTCAGTCATGTTTTCGATTCTATGAAATGATTTCACAAACCGAGCTTCATCGTGAACTAGCTCGTCTGTTTGTTCTACATTTACATGATGGCCGTGTAAATATCGCTGGAGTAGATTTCATTCTGTCACCAATGACTATTGCTCAGGCCACTAGCATACCAAATTTAGGAGAGGAATGGAACAAACGTCAGCAGTTAGAGAAATTCCACTATGAGCCATACATCAAACCTGGGTATATGAGGCACTTGGGCAGAGTTTTTCCTTTCAGATTCCTGAGGGATGAGTTTGCACCACTGATGAAACTCATCATTTGGTATTTCAGTTGCGAGGGCAGATTCTCGCATCTCTTTGCGTACCATGTTCATTTGTTGATGCACTTCACAAGGGTACGTATGATGAACATTCTGTACTTCATGTATCGCAACATAGAGAGGATGATGAATTTTGTACAGAAGAAGAGCCCAGCACAGCAGCATAGAAGTATATATCATTACGCTTTGATCAAGATCATAGTGTTACATCAGTTGGCACAGCAGGGCATCACTTGGGAGGATTTCATCTCCCGTGACTTTTTCACAGCGCCACAGCCGCCTCCCGAGGTAGTTCATGATGTGGGAGAGCCTTCACACCAGCCTGACATTCCTGAGATTGAGCATATCAGTGCTCCATTGTATGTGACATACCAGCGAGGCCACAGGGCCTTATTTGCAGCTACACGACGAGTATTATCTCCACCCGGGGTGGAAGGGGTCTCGCCGACTCCATCAGCAGAGCGAGTATTATCTCCACATGATGTGGAAGGGGTCTTGCCTTCTTCTTCAGCACAGGTACAGATCCAGGACAGGGGCAAGAAGCCCATGCATGATGAGGGCCCATCAGGAGGCCGGGACACGGATTTCACGATCATTGATGTTGATGCGAGCTCTCCTAGCTCGAAACTGAAGGAGATCATCCAGGAGCAGAGGGCTGAGAATGACATGCTGAAAGAGAAATTGCAGAGGGCTCAGTGGGTGATAAAATATCTGGAGCAGCGTAATAAACAGCTGGAGGATGAGCACGAACTTTATGAGCTACGGCGAATCCGTGAAGATCGACAATTGGCCCGGAAGAGACCTGGCGACATGACACCAATTGATCAAGATTCTGTACTCACAAGAGTTAATATTCATTTGGAAAATTTGATTGAGAAGGCCAAAAGAGACAAAGACATGCTTCGTCACATGAAAGGTCATTATTGGGCTCGCATGCATGTTTGCAAGGCAAGAATGAAGATTCTGAAGAGGAGGTTGAGCGAAGCACTAAAACGGCGGAAAAGGCCTGATCCACTCCAGATTTTGGCCGAGGATTCGTTGGCTGGGCATGATACATGATGACGGGTCTTCGCTCCAAATTTGAGCAAATTCAGAGAATTTTTTGTCGTTTTGAAATATTTTGGTCTAAAAACAGGTTTTTCAGCTATACGGGTAGCGCGTCGATGTGCTCACTTTTTTTCGGGACACTTGCTGAAGGAAATATTTACATTTTTGGGTTTTTCATGGTAAGTTATGCATCCTTAGGCATTGCCGAAACATTTCACTAGATTCTGGATGGTCAAAAGGCTCAAAAACATCATGAAAACCACCTTGCTGCCACCTTTTGCACCAGCAGGAAGTACTTCTGGGAGAATGCAGTTTTGGAGGGGCAAATGAGCTCCAAATTGGGAAATTACACTTGGGTTGGATAGCCAACATCCAGGGATTTCCAACGAGCTATCATGAGCTCAATTTGGATTCCAGGAAGTGCCTCAAAATCAGGCTGAAAGGTGCGCTACCCATACAGCTCAGGCGCGCTACCCACATAGATTTTTGGCTGAATTTTCAACTTCCAGCTCAGAATTTCTGCCAGTTGGGACCGATTTTGCTTGTGGATGAAATTTTTGGGTTTTCATGATGTAAATTGATGGTTGGCATGTAACTTTGGCTCATTTTTACCTATTATAGAAGATTCACTCTCAAAAAAGTGAAAATCATGTAAATGAATCAGTTTCCACTCTTTTAGAGGCAAGTTGTTAGCTGCCTAGATTTTAGCTCCTTGATTAGAATTTGTTGGAACTGCTCCTAGAAGGAGGATTTCGACCCCTAGAGGTGTGGGAGGGGTTAGATTGATCTATATATCATAATTTCTGAGACATTCTACAGGTTGGACTCTTGGGAAACTTTGGCACACATTGTACATATTTTTCATATTTTGGCTAAGGAAAGATCAGAGGTTTTGCAGCACCTGTTGGGATTCTTGTGGCTTTCAGTTCTTAATGGTGTTTTCTCTCATTTTATTGTAATTTCATTCATGTTTAATGTATGCCATTTCTCACTTATGCTTCTTAAATTAAATGAATGAGTAGATGAGGTTGAATCCATTGTTCACAGTGCTCTGCCTTTGAATTCATTTAGTTTTTCATGTTTTCGCCTGTTTGAAAAGGATCCATGTTCATCCTTTCCCTTTTCAGATCCTTTTCATTCTGATCAATCCATATATCCAATCAAAAGCATTAAGACTATTGCCTACCTCGCCCCAACTCGAAATCTGCAAAGATCTGACCTTATCCCCGGACCCAAAATTGTTTTTTCCCATTTCTCCAATGAAAACCCAAAAAATCAAAATCAAACATTCCTATCTCTTTACTAGCCTAAAATCAGTATTCATTGTTCATTATAAGTCATCTCAGCCCCTCTGAAAACATTTTTCGAGATAGACCCGGAGAGAGCCCTCTCCTGTCCTCGTAGGGCTAGCTACGAGGCTGAGCATGGTTTGATGTAGCCTTGAGTTTTACCTTATTTCAGCCTAAGGTAGATTTGAGCGCTAACATAGTGGCAACCATACTGGGGAAAACTCTCAATGGTTTGCTTGTTGATGTGTTTGTTTCATAAGTCTTAGACGGAGTCTGAAGTCACGCCAGGTAGCTTTCGAAACGCTTTTGCTATGCATAAGCGGTAGTAGATAAACGCTGCTTCAGTCGATCTCTGGTAAGCGTATGAATGCAGCACTTGATTTGCGAATCACCCCAGTATACTTGTTCATTCTAGACCTTTGGATGATTGAGTCTAGAAGTCGATAGGCTGAAAATAATTGATTGTGTTCCTTGAAATTTTTCCCAAATAGATCAATACACTGGCTTCAAGAAGGAATACTAGGTCGAATCCTGACCCTGATCCACCAACGATATTTGAAAATCCAAATTTGATTCCTAGGATTCTTAGAAGACAAGAAAGTCAAGAAAGTTCTGAAAGAGAAAGTCAAGAGAGTTCTGGAAGTTCCAAATCGCTTTCTAGATCTGCATCCTGTCCTGTGAAAATTATATGTGTTGACGAAATTCCTTTTGATGAACGATTTGAAACATCCTTATTTGTAAATTTTTCTGAAACTGAGTTATCAAGATTAGTTCCGGATCCATTGTTTTTTGAAGATTTTCAATTCAGATTTGTTTCATATCACTTGGACAGATAGTTGCAAAATTCCATTGTGGCTACCAACATTCCCGAATTCAATGAATCTGCTTCACAAACTCTTGGACCATCTGAAGTTGCATCTAGTTCACAGACTCCCACTGAACCTTCCTTTATTCCTACCATTCCCGTTCAACCTGAGATTTCTGATCAGAAATCAACAGTAGTTTCTCCTCCGTCTCCACCTCATACACCTCGTTCACCTACTGCTCCCAGTCCTCTTGTTTCTCCGAGACAGCAGATTGTAAATCCGCCAAGAGTCATGGCAGCCAGATTTGCACCTCTTGCTTTGCCGGCCAATTTAGATCCTATGCCTGCTGATTACCAGAGCAAGATTCCCATATTTGATGGCACACCACAGAGTATATCAGCTCAGCAGCATATTGTCCGGATGACAGACTTTTTGGACCTGCATGAAGTTGATGCAGAAAATGTTTCAATGAGATTGTTTGCCTAGACTTTTGGAGGAGAGGTTCGTAAATGGTTCAGAGCTCTATAGGCCAGAAGTATCAATACATTGCAAGACCTTCAGACACAATTTTTAGATCGATGGGAGATGAAAAAAGATCCGCTGCAGATCACTTCAGAGTATACAAACATCAAACGTAATCCTGGTGAGTCCGTTCAAGATTATATTATCAGATTCAATACAGTGTATAATGCAATTCCAGATGACTTAAGACCGTCTAAAAAGTCAGCTCTTCTTAAATTCCCAGATGGTTTTGATCTGGAGATGGCTTATTTGCTACGTGACAGAGATCCTCCTACCTTAGAATATATGCAGAAGATTGCCGTTAGTGTGGAGGCGAATCTGAACGATAAGAGAGCACGGTTGAAAGCAGAGAAAAGAGTGACTATAAAGGAAGAGCCTTCCACATCTACATCCGAACAGCACTTGCTTCGTGAGATGGAAAAAATGTTCAAAAGGATGACACTTGAAAAACCAGAAATGCAGATTCAGAATCCCAACTATCGTGGCCAGTAGCAGCCACAGTTCAGAATAAAGCAGCGTGAACAAAGACCATAAGAGCCGGTAGCCCAGCAGCAGATTAAGACACCTCTTTTGCAGAATTTTGTGAGTCAAGATTCAGATGATGATGATGATGTAGCAGGTGAGAAAAATCATTTCTTCACTCCCGACGATTTTCCTATATATATTACCGAGGATGAAGAATATGGAGAAATTTCAGCTACACAGAAAGATGAAGATTTCGTTTTAGCAAATGATGCAGATTTAGAGGAAGAGTCAGATGATTGCCAAAGAGGATATTTGAATGCTTTGTCCTCCCAACAAAAGCAATACTCATTGAGAAACTGAGATGTACCCATAAATCCAATTCAGAAAAGAAAGGAAGCTTCAGCACCGAAGACAGATTCACCGATACCACAGAAGAAAGGAAAAGAGACAATTGATCCCGCAGCTAGTAAAGTATCATCAGCAGAAAAGGTAAATCAGCCAAACATAGTGAAAGATAAGGCTGAAAAGAAGGAAGTTCCGGTCAAAGAGGTTGAGAAAGTTTTAGCATTTAGTTTGGAAAATGAAATTTCCAAATTAAAAATATCTATTCCTTTGACAGAGATCATGAAGAACAGCAGCTACCGCGGTCAAGTCTCCAAAATTTTGAACTTTGATCCAATGTTCGATACGGTAAATGTTGAGGATGATCAGCCAAAATTAATTTTCGGGCTTGCATTAGATGGTGAGTCCCGTGACAGTGATGTTCCTCCCTTTTATATCAGTTTGAGGTTGCATGAATATGTTTTTCACAATGCCATGTTCGATTCGGGTGCTTCGCACAATTTGATGCCAAAGGCGATCATGGAAAAGTTGGGACTAGACATTACAAGAAAATATCATGATTTGTATTCATTTGATTCCAGCCATGTGAGGTGTATAGGACTCATTAAAGATTTGGTTGTAAGCTTAGATCAAATTCCAGCGAAGAATGTCTTAATGGACGTGGTGGTGGCGGACATTCCTCCGCGATTTGGTATGCTCCTTTCAAGATCTTGGGGGGAAAAGTTGAAAGGTACACTTTAGTTAGATTTCTCTTATGCGACAATTCCAGTCTTCGGTCAAATGAGAAAGTTATATCGAGAGAAGAAGATGAAATACATGATAACTAGCAAGGAGAAGCCTATCAATCATCCTGTAAATTATGTACATACCGACTTAGAATCGTTTGTTTTATTTGCTGATAGTTTTAATGATATAGATAGTCAATTAGTTTAGGTGGAAGATATACCAGAAATCACTGAGAATTTTAGAGAAGTTCTCCAAAAAGAAAGAAGAGAAAAACAAGCTACTGTGGAGCAATCAGCTAAAGATAATGGACAACAAACAGGAAAAATAGAGCTGGCGCAATTTCAGCATTTAGAGGACGATGAAGATGGTCTTTGGACCATGGATTTTGATGGCGCAGTGGGTAGTGATGGTGCTGGAATTGGTGTTTGGATTTGTAGTCCATTTTCCGCTCCGGATAAGGTTCCAAGCAATGTGAGAGTGTGTTCCTACAAGCTTGCATTTGACTGTTCTAATAATGAAAAGGAATATGAGGCTCTAATTGCTGGCCTTAAGATTCTTAAAAATATGAAAGCAAAAAGGATTGCAGTGTATGGTGATTCAGAGTTGGTGATAAAGCAGGTTAAAGGTGAGTTTCAGGCCAAGCATCCTCGCATGAGGGCTTACCGTAATGCAGTTTTAGACATTCTGAAATTATTTTCTGATCATATCTTGACATGTGTGCCTCGCATATAAAATGGTGTTGCTGATGGACTTGCTAAGGCAGCAAGAAATTTAAAAATTCCAATGAATTCCAGCAACAAGTTTGAGATTCATGTGAAACACCGCCCCACCGTTCCAGACAATCAGCGATGTTGGCAAGTCTTTCAGGATGATGAGGAGATTAGTGAATTTCTGCAGAATAAGGGTAAGTTGAAAGAAACCTCCATAGATACAGAACATGATGATGGTAATGATGATATACAAATAAATCAAATGGAAGTGCTGCAACTTAAAGATAACATCATTCCTAAGGGATTGATTCCTTTAGAAGAACTGTTTGATCAAGACGATGTAGCCCGCAAACCGACATTGAGGCCAACTGAAAAAGGTGTTGAGGAGGTAAATATTGGGACAGCTGAGAATCCCAAGATGGCTAAGTTATCAAAGTCATTGTCACCAAAGGTAAAGGCAGAGTATGTGAAATTGTTGTCTTCATTTTCTGATGCTTTTGCGTGGGATTACTCAGATCTATAAACATATGACACTAACATCATTCAGCATACTATCCCCATTAAACCAAATCATAAGCCTTTCCTTCAAAAGTTGAGGAGAATCAATCCAAAGCTGCTACCATCGATTGAAAAAGAGGTAAACAGGTTTTATAAGTTAGGAATCATTGTGCCTATCCGATTTTCAGATTGGATATCAAATTTGGTGCCCGTGAGAAAGAAAACAGGTGAGATCCGTTTATGTATCGATTTCAGAAATTTGAATAAGGTATCACTAAAAGACAATTATCCGCTGAGAAAAATGGACCATATCTTGCAGCGAGTAGTTGGAGCATCAAGGATGTCACTACTCGATGCATATTCAGGTTATAATCAGATTTTATTGCATGAAAATGATCGTGACAAGACTGCGTTCACCACTCCATGGGGAACGTTTCATTATGAAAAAATGCCGTTTGGTTTGAAGAATGCAGGCGCCACCTTTCAGCGTGCAATGGACATGGCTTTTGCCAACGAGAAAGATGTATTTTTGGTTGTTTACCTTGATGATTTAACTGTGTTTTCAAATTCTGATGAGGAACATTTATATCATTTGAAAATTGTTTTCCAGAAGTGCAGAAAATATGGCATTTCACTGAATCCGAAAAAGAGTCTTTTTGCCATGGATGAAGGCAAGCTCCTTGGCCAAATCATATCGAAAGATGGCATTCGAGTTGACGCTGCACGTGTTGAAGCCATACAGCAGATTGAACAGCCCCGGAACAAGAAAGAAATACAGTCATTTAATGGTAAAATGAATTTTCTACGTCGTTTCATTCCAAATCTTGCAGAGCATCTTAGAGAAATCACGAACATGCTGAAAAAGGACAGTCAGGTAAAGTGGACAGAAGAGGCAGTGAAATCATTCAATTTGGTAAAGTTAGCTCTTTCTTCAGCCCCTATTTTAATCAGCCCGGACTACACACAGGACTTCATTTTGTTTTCGTTTGCTTCTGAGCACACATTGGCAGCTGTTTTGATGCAGAAGAGAGATGGAGTTGAGAAGCCCATTGCATTTTTCAGTCGGATTATAAGGGACGGAGCATTGAAATACAATATTATTGAAAAACAAGAACTTGCGCTTGTAAAGGCCTTGAAGGATTTCCGTGTGTATATACTGCATTCCCATATTATAGCATACGTTCCCAACGCAGCAGTTAAAGATGTTTTGGTACAGGCAGATCCAGAGGGAAGACGAGGTAAGTAGATTGCTGCGTTGTTAGAATACGATGTGGAGATTAAACCGACCAAGCTGATCAAAGGACAAGGACTCGCCAAGCTTATGGCTGAAACAAATCTGCATGCTCTAGATATAAATTTGATCGCTACCATATTCGATGAAGATGAGGAAAGTACGTCAGTTCAGGTATCTGATATTTTTGTTTCTTCTCCTTGGTATGCTGACATTTTATACGTGCTTCAGAATTTGTCTCCACCTCCCGGGATGCCTAGAAATAAGAGTAGAACATTGAAGTTGAGAGCTGCAAAATTTTGTATATTGAATTCTGCATTGTATTGGAAAGACCCTGGGGGAGTGTTGTTGAATTGTTTGGTAGAGGAGGAAGCTCAAAGAGTTTTGGAGGACTTTCACAAAGGTGACTGCGGAGGCCATTTGTTTTGGAAGACCACAGTGAATAAGATTCTAAGGGCAGGGTATTATTGGCCTTATTTGTTTTCTGATGTATATAAGGCTGTTAAGAATTGTCACGAATGTCAAATTTTCGAAGGGAAGCAAAAATTACAGCCTTTGCCTCTCAAACCAATTGAAGTTAGTGCACCATTCCAGCAGTGGGGATTGGATTTTATTGGGGAAATCCACCCAACATCTTCCAGACAGCATAGATGGATATTGACAGCTATGGACTACTTCACAAAGTGGATCAAAGCAATTCCCACTCGACAGGCCACGGATGCGGTAATTATCTCTTTTCTTGAAAACAATATTCTGTCACGTTTTGGGTGTCCTAGTAAAATAATCACAGATAATGCAGCGGCCTTCAAGTCTAAGAGAATGGTTGAATTTTGTTATAAGTACAATATCATCTTGGGACATTCGACTGCCTACCATCCACAAGGGAATGGCTTGGCGGAATCTTCAAGTAAGTCCTTGGTGAATATCATTAAGAAATTGCTGGAAATCAACAAAAAGGGCTGGCACAAGAAATTAGTGAATGCACTGTGGGCTGATAGGGTAAGTCAGAAAAAGTCTATTGGCATGTCTCCTTTCGAGTTGGTGTACGGGATAGACACGGTTTTTCCTACTTCGCTTGCTGTCCCGGTAGTCAAGTTGCTTCAGGAAGCTGGTAGTGAGGAAGATCCCATGCAGCGGAGGATTAATCAGATGATTCATTTACAGCAGACACGGGAGGAGGTATTTCAAAATACTTTCAAGTTGCGGGAGCGCATAAAGAAGATTTATGACAGGAAGGCAAAAGCGGATAAGTTTCAACTGGATGAGGTGGTTTTGAAATGGGATGCTCGGAATGAAGATAAGGGAAAGCACGGTAAATTTGAAAACTTATGGAAGGGTCCTTTTAAGATTACAGCGTATCGTGGTCAAAACGCCTTTCTTCTCAAGGAAATGAATGGAGATGATTGTCCTGGAGGACCGATCAATGGTCGGCTGCTAAAGCGATACCACTTCTGAGTATTTTCTGCTGATTTCATCATCATTGTATATATCATTTTATTTCCGTTTTATTGCAAGTGTGTACTGATCTCTCATCTTCAGTCTAGGGCCCGGAGTGAAGGCTATAATTCTGGAGATAGAGGTTGGTTGGTTTGAAGTTCGTCAAGTCAGTTTTATCAGTATTTTCAGTTTTAGAGTCGAGTTAGTTTTTGTCAAGTTTTGGTCTCTTTTCAGTCAAGTTTGCAGTCAATAAATGTATCAAAAGTTTTGTGTTATTTGTTGAAATAATGACTCCATCGCCCAATGGATGAAGGCACTGTCTGACTCCCCCAGAGATCTGCCGTTCTTGGCATCTCCATGGAGCCACCATCCCCATTGGAGCCAATGTTAGAGTCGGTCCTTACAGCCCTCCGTCAGAGATCATTTCGCTTTTTGCATATCATTCTTAGGTGTCTCGCTTGTTCCACTTCATTGCATTTCGCTAGGAGCATGCCATTGACTGACGAGGGGGTCTGGTTGTCTTGTGTTTCCTCATGCTTGTACCTGCAGGGCTATTTAGAAATTCCTCAAAAATCACTGAAGTTCATAGTCATTTCATTCATGGTCATTAATGATTGTTTTCGTTAAAAAAGAGTCTTTAGTCCTAGAGTCTAGGGTTTTCAAGTCCTTTACATACATGTCATAAAAGCCCGTAGGCCATGAGGTTGGTTCCAAAAGTTTTCATTTCATATCTTTATTATCAAAAGCATTTGAAGACATTTCTAGTCCAAAACTCTGTTTTGGAACTAGAAATTGTCTAATTTCATGTTTGTAATAATTGTATTTATTTCATCACAAGAAGCTTCAGTGCAAGCCTCTGATCTTTTCCAAAGCCAAGTGCCGCATCCCTGCAAAAGACAAACAAGTATTTTCAGTCCAAAACTCAGAAAAGCCAAAAGAAAAGCATTGTATTAAATGACCAAATGTCAAAATGCCAAACATTATGAAAGTGGGTTATCAAACAAATTTGAAATCAAATCTGATTTGGTGAGATATTTTCTTCATATATAAACATGGCAAACAAAATCATTTGCAAGAAATCCGCAAGGCAGAAGTCGAAATTGAGTTCTTGAAGGCCGAAGCCGTGTTTTCATAGCCGTGGACAGTGTTTGGAGTGCGCGCTACCCATATAGAGTGCGCGCTACCCACATGGTGCGCGCTACCCACTTAAACGCCACAGCCAGTGTTAATTAACACGGGCGCTACCCACTTGAGGCGCGCTACCCATTGGGCAGGGGCGCTACCCATAGAGTGACAGAGCCCAGAAATTTTTGTCTTGCGCCCAGTTTCGTATCAAATCAACTCCAGCAACTTGCAAACAGGTTTTTATCATTGCTCAGTAGATTTTTAGCATGATTGTGGTGTTATTGATGTTGGGAAATAGTCCATGCTTGGAGAGAAATGTATAAACCCTTCGTTCATATGAAAATTAATTCCTTAAGGGTTTTGAATATATATGGACAGTCTTGTGAAGGGTTTGAAAACTTTTGTGAATGGTAAATATGCTCATGCCCTAGCACGTTGTGTATATCATCCTCACGCCCTCAGTCTTCATCTTATCACTGCTGT
Organism: Pinus albicaulis; assembly: GCA_034641835.2. Classification (NCBI taxonomy): domain Eukaryota; kingdom Viridiplantae; phylum Streptophyta; class Pinopsida; order Pinales; family Pinaceae; genus Pinus; species Pinus albicaulis. Next base: position 165,778 of record JAXQQM020091767.1, on the reverse strand, counting down.
CATGCCCTCTCATGTTTTTGCACAGTCTTATGTTAACTAGTCTATAGCCTCCATCACCATAATATCACCACTGCTGTCATCATCATTCTATTGCCACTGTCATGGCCATTTTTTTCACTGTGGTCATTGTCATGTTGTCCTTTTTCTCCATTTCATAAAACACAGTCCCATACTTGTTTGCTCGTTTGACAAATTTTGGCCATCATTATAAAATTGTACCATACATTTTCATTTGGTATTCATTTGTCAAAATTACTTGTGATCAAAACAGTGATAGTTTTTATGCCATTAAAACAGAGCCATCCTCATTATGATTTTGTTTTCCTATGATACTTGGGTACATGGGTGACATTTATTGGGTTTTGAACATACATTAAAACTTTGCCTTCACTGCACCTATATCAACATCCATATTGCAAATATATTGTTTTAAAAGCCATGTCAGAGACAGATTCAGTTTATGAGCAGAAGTCTGACAGTGATTCCACAACAGAGGGTAATGTGCCACGGAGGACTCACAGAGGTGGCAAAGGTGGTAAACATCTCAGGGAGGAGCCTACTTCTTTGGCTCAATTGGAGGCATGTCTGCTTGCAATGGATTGTTTTCGGGTTCAGTCATGTTTTCGATTCTGTGAAATGATTTCACAAACCCAGCTTCATCGTGAACTAGCTCGTCTGTTTGTCCTACATTTACATGATGGCCGTGTAAATCTCGCTGGAGTAGATTTCATTCTGTCACCAATGACTATTGCTCAGGCCACTTGCATACCAAATTTAGGAGAGGAATGGAACAAACGTCAGCAGTTAGAGAAATTCCACTATGAGCCATACATCAAACCTGGGTATATGAGGCACTTGGGCAGAGTTTTTCCTTTCAGATTCCTGAGGGATGAGTTTGCACCACTGATGAAACTCATCATTCGGTATTTCAGTTACGAGGGCAGATTCTCGCGTCTCTTGGCGTACCATGTTCGTTTGTTGATGCACTTCACGAGGGTACGTATGATGAACATTCCGTACTTCATGTATCGTAACATAGAGAGGATGATGATTTTTGTAGAGAAGAAGAGCCCAGCACAGCAGCATAGAAGTATATATCATTACGCTCTGATCAAGATCATAGTGTTACATCAGTTGGCACAGCAGGGCATCACTTGGGAGGATTTCATCTCCCGTGAATTTTTCACAGCGCCACAGCCGCCTCCCGAGGTAGTTCATGATGTGGGAGAGCCTTCACACCAGCCTGGCATTCCTGAGATTGAGCATATCAGCGCTCCATTGTTTGTGACATATCAGCGAGGCCACAGGGCCTTATTTACAGCTACACGGCGAGTATTATCTCCACCCGGGGTGGAAGGGGTCTTGCTGACTTCATCAGCAGAGCGAGTATTATCTCCACATGATGTGGAAGGGGTCTCGCCTTCTTCTTCAGCATAGGTACAGATCCAGGACAGGGGCAAGAAGCCCATGCATGATGAGGGCCCATCAGGAGGCCGGGACATGGATTTCACGATCATTGATGTTGATGCGAGCTCTCCTAGCTCGAAACTGAAGGAGATCATCTAGGAGCAGAGGGCCGAGAATGACATGCTGAAAGAGAAATTGCAGAGGGTTCAGTGGGTGATAAACTATCTGGAGCAGCGTAACAAACAGCTGGAGGATGAGCACGAACTTTATGAGCTGCGGCGAATCCGTGAAGATCGACAATTGGCCCGGAAGAGACCTGGCGACATGACACCAATTGATCGAGATTCTGTACTCACACGGGTTAATATTCATTTGGAAAAGTTGATTGAGAAGGCCAACAGAGACAAAGACATGCTTCGTCACATGAAAGGTCATTATTGGGCTCGCATGCATGTTTGCAAGGCAAGAATGAAGATTCTGAAGAGGAGGTTGAGCGAAGCACTAAAACGGCGGAAAAGGCCTGATCCACTCCGGATTTTGGCCGAGGATTCGTTGGTTGGGCATGATACATGATGAAGGGTCTTCGCTCTGAATTTGAGCAAATTCGGAGAAATTTTTGTCGTTTTGAAATATTTTGGTCTAAAAACAGGTTTTTCAACTATACGGGTAGCGCATCGATGTGCTCACTTTTTTTCGGGACACTTGCTGAAGGAAATATTTTCATTTTTTGGTTTTTCATGGTAAGTTATGCATCCTCAGGAATTTTTGAAACATTTCATTAGATTCTGGATGGTCAAAAGGCTCAAAAACATCATGAAAACCACCTTGCTGCCACCTTTTGCACCAGCAGGAAGTACTTCTGGGAGAATGACGTTTTGGAGGGGAAAATGAGCTCCAAATTGGGAAATTCCACTTGGGTTGGATAGCCAACATCCAGGGATTTCCAACGAGATATCATGCGCTCAATTTGGATGCCGGGAAGTGCCTCAAAATCAGGCTGAAAGGCGCGCTACCCATACAGCTCAGGCGCGCTACCCACATAGATTTTTGGCTGAATTTTCAACTTCCAGCTCAGAATTTCGGCCAGTTGGGACCAATTTTTCTTGTGGATAAAATTTTTGGGTTTTCATGATGTAAATTGATGGTTGGCATGTAACTTTGGCTCATTTTTACCTATTCTAGAAGATTCACTCTCAAAAAAGTGAAAATCATGTAAATGAATCAGTTTCCACTCTTTTAGAGGCAAGTTGTTAGCTGCCTAGATTTTAGCTCCTTGATTAGAATTTGTTGGAACTGCTCCTAAAATGAGGATTTCGACCCCTAGAGGTGTGGGGAGGGGTTAGAGTGATCTATATATTGTAATTTCTAAGACATTCTACAGGTTGGACTCTTGGGAAACTTTTGGCACTATTGTACATATTTTTTCATATTTGGCTAAGGAAAGATCAGAGGTTTTGCAGCACCTGTTGGGATTCTTGTGGCTTTCAATTCTTAATGGTGTTTTCTCTCAGTTTATTGTAAGTTCCTTCATGTTTAATGTATGCCATTTCTCACTTATGCTTCTTAAATTAAATGAATGAGTAGATGAGGTTGAATCCATTGTTCACAGTGCTCTGCCTTTGAATTCATTTAGTTTTTCATGTTTTCGCCTGTTTGAAAAGGATCCATGTTCATCCTTGCCCTTTTCAGCTCCTTTTCGTTCTGATCCATCCATATATCCAATCAAAAGCATTAAGACTATTGCCTACCTCGCCCCAACTCGAAATCTGCAAAGATCTGACCTTATCCCCGGACCCAAAATTGTTTTTTCCCATTTCTCCAACGAAAACCCAAAAAATCAAAATCAAACATTCCTATCTCTTTACTAGCCTAAAATCAGTATTATTATTCATTATAAGTCATCTCAGCCCCTTTGAAAACATTTGCTGAGATAGACCCGGAGAGAGCCCTCTCCTGTCCTCGTAGGGCTAGCTACGAGGTTGAGCGTGGTTTGATGTAGCCTTGAGTTTTACCTTATTTCAGCCTAAGGTAGATTTGAGCGCTAACACGTTAAAATCGAAAATGTGTTCTAAAGGTGCTAGACCTCTTGGAATTTTATCATTTTTGCATTGTAAAACTTCCAAGTCTTCATGGTCTGCATTGTCAGTTATCTCTGCTTCAAAAGCATTCTCACAATGATTTATATTAGTAGTATATGTCATTTTAACTTCTGGGATTTGTTCAATGTACAAAATTTTTTCTTTATGGCTGGTTTCTAATATTGGTATGCTGAAATCATTTTCTGATTTTAGGAAATCATCTATGTGTTTGTCAGAATCAAACACTTTCCAGTGATCTTTGTTGTCAGGCACAACAGGCCTATGTTTTACCTTCACACTGAGTTGTTCATTTATTTCGGGTATCTGGAAATTGCTGGCATTGAAAGCGAGTTCATTTGCTAGATGATTCAGTTCTCTTGGAATGAAAATAAGTTCATACTTTTCAAAGGTTTTCAATAGATCAAGGGTAGCGTTTCGATATTCCCTAAGTCTTGGTTTTTTAGCTGAGTATTCTCCTTTGACTTGTCTTATGATAAGTTCATAATCTCCTAAGATTGATATCCTCTCGGCTTCTAACTACTTAAGCAGTTGTAAGCCTAGGAGAAGTGCTTCATACTTAGCAATATTGTTAGTGCATGGGAAATCTAATTCATATGAAAAACTCTGTTTTGTATTTTGAATCCACACACCTGCTCCTGCACTTTTTTTATTACAAGATCCATCAAATTTTAGGGTCCAAAGTATGCCATTCCTATTTTCATTTTCTTGTTGTTGTTGATTGTTAATGTTTTGAATTTGACTGAAGGGAAGATTTGATTGTTCAGGTGAACTGATTGGGTCCATGTTTTCCTTATCTGGCTGAGTGATTTCATCTTCGTTACATAAGATAAAGGAATCTAAACTTGATTGAATAGAATAGATTGGAGAGTTTTTTGGTTTGTATATGTTTCTCACCATGTACTTCATGTGGGATTCCCTGTATAGTCTTTTGTTTTGGTTAAAAACGGGAATGGTGGTATAAGACATGTCCATTTGAAGGCTTCCCTAAAGTTTGGCTCCCCAAGATCTGGATAAGAGCATGCCATACTTAGGGGGAATGTTAGCTACAACTATGTCCATGACTAAACTCTTAGCAGGGATTTGGGCTAAGTTAACACACAGATCTTTGATTAAACCCAAACACTTGACTCTGCTTGAGTCAAAGGAATACAAGTCTTTGTATGGTTTATTAATTTCTAAGCCTAAGATTTCCATCACTACTTTGGGCATTAGATTGTGTGAAGCTCCTGAGTCTAACATAGCATTGTGTAAAATTTTATCATGTATGTTCAAGCTAAGATAGAAGGGAGGGACAACCCCTTCTTGGTATTTTCCTTCAACTTCTGGACCAAACAACAACTCCGGTTTTTCATCTGTCAAGTTTAAGGTGTCAGTATCATAAGTTCAAAGCTTTCAAAACTTGGTTTTTGTACACTTCTTGGGCTACTAGTTCAGCTAGGGGGATGGTAATTTTTATCTTAGCAATCTCTCCCTCAAGGCTGAAAGGAATAATTGACTTGTTTGTATTTACATATGTTTTTTCAATTGAATTATTTTCAGCAATTTTGATTTGCTGAACCTTGTTTGGACTGGTAATTGGGACAGTTTTATTAGGGCCACTAGCTGAAGTGCTAGGGGTACTCTGTTCAACCTTTGGATGGACACCTTTATCTTTTTTTATGTCTGGTTTATTAGCCAAAATGTTGGTTTTCTCTACTGTATTTTTTGGCTGGTTTTCTACGTTTTTCTTGACAGCAGTGCTAGTGTTCTTATCCTTTAAATTATCTATGTTTCCCTTGCTCCTAAGATCATACTGTTTGTGTACCTCCATGATTGAATTTTCAAAACCCAATCTATAGTCATCATAATATTCATAGGTATTTGTATTTTGATCATAAGAGAAGAAATATTGTTCTTCCTCAGTGAGGAAAACATCATCCCCACTGTCTGATCCAATCAAGTTTACATGAGATTCTTCCAACCTTTCCAACTCCCTATCTTCTTCATATTGATCTACATAGTTCTGTTGAAAGGGAGGTCTAATCCGTTGGTAAATTTCTTTTTTCTTATCTTGATTGCTGTCCCTTCTATAATTCTGATTTCTATTTCTGTTTTGTGAGTTGTTCTGATTGTCTCTTGGCTGTGTTCTTTCAAGTATGCTCATCCTTTTCATGATCTCTTCCAACATCTGTTCTGTCTTTGAGCGAGATATGGAGGGTGTAGTGTCATCTTTATAAGTTACCCTCTTCTCTGATCTCAACCTATTTCTTTTCTCAATTATGTTTGCTTCTACGCTCACAGCTCCTTTCTACATGTCTTCTAAGGTTAAGTAGTCCCTCTCCCTTAACTGATACATCATGTCCACATCAAGGCCTTTGGGATACCTTACTAAGGCCATGCCTTGAGGAGGCTTCATGTGAGGTGGAAGAGCATTATAAATGCTATTGAACCTAGTGGAGTAGTTAGGAACACTCTCTCCTTGATTTCTCTTGAGGCTGCTATATCCTGCTAGTATTTGGAGAGGATTATTTTTGAGTTCCCATTTGTTGACGAATATTTGATGCAAGGCGGGGAGATCATTTATGCTATTAGGAGGTAAGTTTTTAAACCATTTATTTACATATCCTCCTAAACTTTGAGAAAATATCCTCATTTTCACAGTTTCTTCCTTTATCTCCATGTAATCAAATGCATCTCCCATCCTATCTACATGTTGTTGAGCTGTTGTAGGCTCTTTTCCAGTGAAGTGAGAGATTTTAGATTGGTAATCATTTGGTAAGGGAAGTAGAGGTTGTGGTAACACTAATGGGGCATACCATGTTTCCATGGCTAGAAATAAGGGTGGATTTACAGCAGTGAAAGTGGGCTGAACAGGAGTGTTTTGCACAGTGGTAGTATGAATTGGAGTGGAAGAAAAACTTGGGCTAGCAAACTGATTTTGAGCAGACTTGTTATGAAAGAGGCTAAAGTGATAAAGAAGCTGGGAATCAGGAGGAGTGGAAGGTGAGGCTTCTCTACTGAAGCTTTGTTGCAAATCTGAAATATCAAGGTCAGTTTGGTTTAAGTCACCTTGAGATCTGGTTCTAAAGATGTTCTTTGTATGATGTAAATCAAAGTGTGAATCCTTTAAGACCACAAGGTTTTTAGGGACAAAATTTTTTCTTAAGAGGCTCCTATTAGCAGCTGAATTTTGAGAATTAGAAGTCTTCCACAAAATTCTCTCAGGATTGTCAACCATTAAAGGAGGATTTGGGTCTATATGGGATCTAGTATTGATCCTATGTGAAGGCAAACTTCTTTTCAAAAATGAGAGAGGTGGGGGTTTTAGGGACTGTTTTTGGAAGCTTCACCTCTCATGATGTTTTGTCTAAAACGGGACTAGGCTTCTAAACTTACTTCAAGGCTGGTTAACACAGTATTAAAGAGATTTGGGAATCTAGATGAGTAATAGGCCTACTGGGGCTAGTGGAGTCGCCAGGTGGAAACTTTTAGTTTTTTATGAAGGTAAGATATTAGATGGTTCCACCACCATGCTTATTATGAAGCCAAACTTAATTGTTTTTGGGTTTTTTTGAGTTTCTTGATTTTATAGGTTATGAGAGTGTCCTAAATCTGACTTAACACTTAGCTAGGGGGTAAAAACATACAGAGTTCACTCTTATGTCTTGGTAACTGATTCCTTCAAGGTTTGATAAGGTTTAATGAGAATCCTAAGGGTTACTTAGTTTTTCACTGATTCAATTAAGTCCTATCATGATTACCATTTCTTGGTAGTGCTTAATGGAGGTTACTTATGTTATACTAGACAGTGAGTGTTTAATTTAAAAGATTTTACTCAGGGTCCCACCGTGATCACCATTATGTTGGTGTCCCGTGTTTTGATAGTTTGGAAAATAAAAATACAAGGCAACATCAGAACCAATCTTTAGAGTTCCAGGATCTAGTCCTCCTGTTCTCAGAGAGGGATCTCTCAAATGTTTGTTTTGCAAAGGTTTATCTTGTGTGCTTTGAGTATTGGTTTTAGACTAGTTATTAAGTGCAGGTGTTTATTTGTTTGTTTTTTTGGTTGGAATGATACAACATAACATGAAAGGCCTAGGAAAGGTATATAGGACAGAGAAATATCTGGTTCATTGGGCAATGGATTCTAGAAAATGTCATAACAAACTCATCAATGGATATGGGATATCAAAGGGAAAATATAACTTGGCCACGGGATCCTTTTGTTTTTGGAATGAGATGAACATTAATGATTTGGAAAGAGAGGTTCAATTCTCAACAAAGGGAATTCGAAATCATAATTTTAAAAATAAAGAGTTCTTTGATAGACAGGGCTAACCATAAATCCTACAAATCACACGTTTAAGCAAATAATGATTTCAAAACAACTTTTAAAATGAAATCTAAGATTCGGGGAACACCCTATTTCCTCAAACATTTATTTTAAAGGACTTAGAAACATAAAATATTTACTGATAATTACAGTCATAGAAGAGGGAACACCTAAAAACATCTATGATCATAATTAAAATGACCTTTAAGCCAACTATTTAAGTGAGGACAAAGGGCAAGATCAAAATAGACCTCTTGATTCACTGTAAGCAAAGAACTTCAAAGGGAGACTTCAATAATAGTTTTTAAGTGGCAGCAGACAAGCAGGGAGAACCATAAATCATGTTGAAACCAACTGTTCGAACTATTAAGAAAATAAGCAAGCATGAAGATTAAGAGAGAGATTAAAGACTCTAAAATAATTCAGCAGAAGAAAACATGAAACAGTGAAGGATGAACAGGTCTAAGGTGCTTCCAAGAGTCATTTCTTAGCCTAAAACTTTCAACCTACTGTAGTAATAAATTATGGAACATAATGAAAATATAGGAAAACATAAAATAGTTCATAATACTTCACCAATAGCCAAGCTCATGGATCCAATGATAGAGCCTTCTCAGGAAAAAGCATGTAACAACATCATCAAGGTTACCAAGACTTCAGTTTCTTCTTCAACTTCAATGGACTATGTATTTATTTCAGAGAGTTTCCGTATTATAACTGGTGATCAAACAACAACCAACAACCAACCCCTCACTCATCTTCTACAGAAGTATATATAGAAGAATGAGGAGGTGAGATCTGATAAAAGATCTCTAATTACAATTAATACAGACTTAATGGCTTCTTGGCCTTTGGGGGGCTCAATGAAGAAACTTACATGGGTGTACTCTGTATTAAATGTTTTACATAAAGATTTAAGCTTGGTGGGAGCTTTTGTTCACCTTTGAGGCTCTGTGTGGAGTAGAAGTAACTCTGCAGTGTTAGGAAATTAAATATTATGGAGCAATGCAACACATAAAATATGCAGAAAATAAAAGCACACAAAATACATAAAACTAGAGAGACACAAATATACGTGGTTCACCTAGTTTGGGCTACGTCCACCCCGAGTAGCCAGTCCTTCATTTCTATTATCCAACAAAAATGAAGAGACAAGACCTACAGCAGATCCGCTGTAATATCCTCTGTTCTCTCTCACAGTATCCCTCTCTGTTTCTCGCTCCGAGAATACACATACAATACACAGCCGCAATACAATGCCCTCATAAAAAAGAGGGGTTGCCTTCTAGGGTAAAAAACCCTAATCTAAAAATAACTTCCACTGTCAGATCATTTTCCTAATGAACGGCCCAGATTGACTAGAAATTACTATACTTTTACAAGGAAATTTTACATCTATTTTTAGCTTTGGGGGCGCTGCCCCCGAAACCCCCGCCAACGGGGGGCTCCGAAAAGTGCTTCCGCCCCCCCTTGGACCACCCACGACAGCAATTAATTACGGGCGGCGTTGTCGCCCCTTTGAAGGTATAGGGGTCCAATGCTATGATACAAAGTAAACAAGATAATCAGGCTCCACACCCAACAATCTCCCACTTGGAGACTGATTGTAGCAACTCCATCGCTGCCTCATTTGCTGGACAATGACTCCTCTTTGGACCTGGCTGTTTCTCATCTTCATCGTCATCCTTCAAGACCAATTGAAACTGAGCATGTTCTCAGTTTCTCGTTGGTTATAACTTTTGTTAGCATATCTGCAGGATTTTGGCTAGTGTGTATCTTTTCCAGCTTCAACTCTCCATCTTCCAATATTGACTGTATGAAATGGTACTTGAGATGTATGTGTTTAGTCCTGGAATGAAATGCTAAGTTATTTGCAAGATGAATGGCACTTTGGCTATCACTGTATAATGTGCCCATATCATGCTTCTTACCCAATTCACCCATAAACCTTTGTAACCAAATAATTTCTTTACTAGCCTCTGTAGCAGCAACATACTCTGCTTCTGTTGTTGAAAGTGCAACAACACTTTGGATTTTTGAAACCCAACTGACAGATGTTCCACCTACAGTAAATACATATCATGTAGTGCTCTTGCTGTTATCTCTATCACCTGCCATATCTGCATCAACATATTCCTGTAGAGAAATGTTTGAACCACCAAAGCATAATGCTTGATTTGTGGTACCTCTCAAATATCTGAGAATCCATTTTACTTCCATCCAATGTTATTTTCCTGGATTGTTCATGTACCTGCTTAAAACTCCCACTGCATGTGAAATATCAAGCCTTGTGCAGACCATTGCATACATTAAGCTTCCAGCTGTAGATGCATATGGAAATTTAGACATATAATCCATGTCTTCTTGGGTCTTTGGGCACATCTCCTTACTAAGTTTGAAATGGCTAGCAAAAGGTGTACTAACTGGTTTTGCATTCTGCATATTAAATATTTTCAACACCTTTTCTATGTACTCATTCTGAGATAGTGTTAATTTACGATTTTTCCTATCTCTAGTTATCCTCATACCAAGGATTTGTTTTGCAGCTCCCAAATCCTTCATTGCAAATGAATTTGCCAATTTTCATTCGAGCACATTTATTTCCTGCATGTTAGACCCTGCAACAAGCATGTCATCTACATACAATAACAATATAATATAGCTGCCATCATTTTTCCTTTTTAGATACACACAATGATCAGAGTGACATCTAGTATAACCTTGTTCAGACATGAACTTTTAAAATTTTAGATACCACTACCTTGGAGCCTATTTTAAACCATACAAGCTCTTCTTTAACCTGCACACCAATTTTTCTTTCCCTTTTACCTCATATCCTTCTAGTTGCTGCATGTATATCTCTTCCTCCAAATCTCCATGGAGAAATGTTGTCTTTACATCTAACTGTTCAAGATGTAAATCTTCCGCTGCTACAAGACTTGAAATAGTTCTGATTGAAGTCATCTTAACAACAGGAGAAAATATTTCATCAAAATCAATACCTTTCTTCTATGCAAACCCCTTCACCACAAGTCTAGCTTTGTACCTCTGTTTTCCTCCATCTTCTTCCTTCATCCTGTAAACCCATTTATTCTGCAATGTAGTTTTACCTGCAGGCAACTTGACTAAGTCCCAAGTCTGGTTATGCATTAAGGAGTCCATCTCTTCTTCCATGGATAGCTCCCACTTCTTCCTACTTTCAACCTACATTGCTTCTTCATAACATTCAGGTTCACCAGAATCAGTCAGCAATAAATAATATAATGAAGGAGAGTATCATTCAGGAGGTCTACTTATCCTGGTAGATCTTCTAACACCACTTTCAGGTGTTTGAGGTGCCTGTTGCTGTTGTGGTAGTTGCTACTGCTGTGGTTGTTGATTATTATTATTTTCAGGAACCTTTACTTTTTCAGATATCTCATCAAGAACCGCGTATTCCTTGCTTTCTTTTTCCTGTTTCTTTTCCTGCAAGTGATTCTTATACAAGACCTTTTCATTGAATATTACGTCTCTGCTCCTAATGATTTTGTGATTTTCATAATCATATAAGCGATAACCAAAATCATTAGCACCATATCCAATAAAGGTACATTTCTTTGATTTTGCCTCAAGCTTTGTTCTATTTTCTTTATTAATATAGACAAAGGCCTCACAACCAAAAGGCTTTAAAAAAGAGAAGTTTACCTTTTTACCTGTCCATGCTTCCTCCGGAATACCACCATCCAAGGAACTTGAAGGCCCTCTGTTTATTTGATAAACAACAGTATCTACAGCATTTGCCCAAAATTGTAAAGGAAATCCTGCATGCAATCTCATGCACCTTGCACGCTCCATGATTTTTCTGTTCATCCTTTCCGACACACCATTTTATTGTGGTGTTCTTGGAACTTTCTTCTCTCTACGAATTCCATGCTCTGAATAGTACCTATCAAACTCTTTGCTGCAATACTCACCTCCATTGTCTAATCTAAGACACTTCAACTTATTTATTGTCTTAATCTCAACCAAAGCTTTCCATTTCTTGAAAGTATCAAATACATCAATGTTACACAGTAATTTGTCACCGTCCCTGCAATCCCCATCCCACACATTGGAGGGTTCATTCCGTGACCTGTGAGCAGAGACAAGACTTGAAAATACTTTCATTGCATCCCTCTGAAGATGAGCTTTAATTGCCCCGAAGACATCTCTTTGCAAAAAACTCTAAAAATAGCTCTTTTTCCATTGGCGCGGTTCCATAGTTCAGCCCTCGCGCCAAGAGGGAAAATCCTCCGAAGAGGGCACGCCAATTGGCGCTCTGTCATAGAGCCACACCCGCGCCAACCATATTAAGAGATGTTTTTTAAAAATAAGAGGCGGAAGTTTCATCCTAACAAATTCCTGGACTGATATCTATCTTGAGTTGGGTGGTTTGGCTATGGATTTCCATAGAGAGGAAGTGGTTTGCCACCTCTCATGGAAGCTTCCTTGATGATAGGGCCAATCCCATAATTATAGGGATCCCAACTTCTCTTCTTCCTTCTATAAAAGCTTGCCCATTTCCATTGCAAGCTAGTTCCAAAGAGTTCCAGAATCTCCAAGTTCCCAAGAGCTTTCATGCTGCAAAAGCCTTCTTGATTCCCTAAGGCCAAATCCAAGCAAGGAGACTATTGCCAAGTATCCGGAGAGAGAGGCTTGTCCCATCCCTGACAGGCTTTATCGAGACATGTTCTGCTGACGACCTGCCAAAGGAGAATTCAGCATCAAAGCTTTGGTTGTATTCTTATTTTTGACTCATTAATATTAAGCGACTATTGGTTATGGTTCCACTCTTGTTCTTGATCATGTTCATGAGTTATGTCCTCTTTGGCTGACATATAGTTGTATGTACTAGATTTTATGCTTGCGTTTGTGTTGTTTCTTGCATGTGCAGGTGTCCGATCACGGAGATAGTGAGGATTGTGATCTGCCAGGGCAAAGGAACGGGAGCACCATCTCTTCTACAAACGACAGCGTTAGATTCTAGGTAAGCCTTCCTCGCAAGTCAGTTTATTTATAATTAGGAACCTGCACTGTAGCGTGTTTGATTGTTGCTAGACCCGATCTAGGCTAGTAGGGATCGCCTCTGTCCACAGAGGGGATTTACCTCCTCAACAATTTGGCGACTCCGCTGGGGAATCAGCTTGTTGTTTGATTTGTAAGCTATAGATGGAGCCTGAAGTACAGCCAGATAGCCTTTGAAACGCTTTTGCTCTACATTAGCGGAGTAGATCAACGCTGCTTCAGTCAATCTCTGGTTTAGTTTACGGACTGAACAACTTGGAGCATCGTCTCGTCTTTTCGGTCGATTCTTGACTTTTCTTGCTTGATCAGCTCTTTGGGTTGGCTCTTTCTGTGAATTTGGCTTTTGGATAGCTTGATTATCATGGGTCTGCTTGTTGGATTTCTCTTTTTTTATTTTTGACTGGTAAACTCGACTGGCGCGCTTTTCATCTTAACAGTCGCGCCCATTGGCGCAGGTTGCTAGTGTATTACCCGGGCCAATTCTATTCTGGCGCTAGTTTCATCCTTACAGTCGCGCCAATCCTGTAAGGTACTAGAGTTTACTCTATTTTGAGCTTTCTGAGCTTGATTTGTGTCTGTCTCGCTTTGAGCCTAGATCACATGGTTCATTTGAGTCTTGTAGATTCTGCTTGAAGTGGTGAGTCTGGTCTTGGTTGGGAGAAATTCTTTGTTTTTTCATTTTTAGGCGTTGGTGCTTGTTTTCAGTTAGCAACCCGCGCCAATTGGCCATTGGCACTAGTTGTCAGTGTGCAAGTCCCGCCAGTTGGCGCTAGTTTTCAATGTACAAGTCGAGCCAATTTCAGGGTGTATGAAAATTGAGATTTTTTCCCTAAATCCTTCACCAGTGTGTCTTTCCCTTCCGGTCTTTTCACTGTATGAGCATAGATTACATTGCTCATTGTTTGAAATGTCTTCTTTCCATGATTGTTTGATGTAAAAGGGAATGAATGCCTTGTTTTGATCTCTTGCTTTGGAATTCCTCTTTGTGTTTGACCTTATATGTCTTGTCGCCTTTTGAGGGATTTCGTTACAAAGTGTTTGAAACAACGATTGCATTCTTAGTGTTTGTTTACATCTCTTTTGCATTCATACTTCATTAAGGAGATTTGCGTTCTTTTAGTTTTCGTCTCATAGTTTGCTTTTCGTTAAAATGCATTAGATCACATTGCATTGAAAAGTATTTTTCGAGGTCCATCATTGAACTTAGATTACATTGTTTAATTATTGAAAACTAAAAATCGCCTTGAGTGCATTCTCTTTCATTGAAAGCATGCATTAAGTAGATTCTCATTTCATCGAAAAATGCATTGAGTGCATTCTTATAATTTGAAAAGGAATAGGAAATTGTGCATAGATTACAATTGCATAGTTTTTGAAAAAGAGGATTTTGCATAGATCACATTGCATTATTTGCTTCGTTGAATGCTTTATAATACTTTTGGATAGTGAAAGTCATCTAGTTTGGAAAAGTTTTGTTTTCAGTTTTGTTGTTTGTTGCATCATTGTTTGAAGCTCTTCCCTTAACTAGATAGCATTCATCGAATTGAAAATATTTCTTTTCTCATATAGCTGCATATAGGAGATTGTCAGATGACATATGGTAGGGCCTTGAAACTGAGACATAATTGAAGATGAACCTTAAAATTTACTCAATTTACCTAAGGCAACATTGAAATCTAACGAAACACATTTAGAGGTCTAGGCTAGAGACGTGTTCCGACGTCTTTAAACCTAGTAGCTATCATTCGCCTTTTGGATTTAGACAGCACTAGTACGGACTTGTGCTCCCCGTACCGTCGCGTATATAAAGGGAGACCCCTCTAGGTTTCAATCCTTTATCTATAGGAAGCCGAGTCTGCCGCCCTATACCCGTGATACACAGGACACAGCATTCGGGGAGATTTCCTGCACATACGTCAAGTCCTTGGTTGATTTCTCTTTCATTTTGAAACCAAGGTGTATATTGCAGATCACGGATATCTGGTACACCCTTTGCCTAGCATTCCTGAGTAGTCATTTCGATCTTTTCTGACTCTTTAAATTTGAAAAGGTCATCAAGCGCTTGTCCTTTCACGCTTGTTTCCAATCTGAAAGTGATAGAGCCATCTTTTCCCTGTTTCTCGACTCTTAAAAGATGAAACGGTAGAGTTTTGTTTCAATGTTTTAAAAATTAACTGCCAACGAAATATTCCTGGTTAAAGTTAGTCTCCTTAGGGTGTTGTTCTCAAGATCGTTTCTGATGGCAACTTTTCTGGAGTTCACCAACCAAGGAATCCGATCTGATGGGAATCCTGGTCCTTTTCCTCCTTTTGGAAATGTTGGCACTCCTTATATGGCAACGTTGTCCCTTCCTAGGTTACCTGTTGGGTTGCCTGTTTGGTTGTTTTCAACCTCTGTGGTCCCGAATGTCTTGGCTACTGTTCAATCAGTTCCTCCACCTGAACAACATCATGTTGATTCCAAGGTGGACCTCTCCCCTTCTTCGCCTATTTTTGCGTCCTCCTCTTCTACTTCGCCTAGTGAAAGTCTGGATTCTAGTAACTGGGTGGCTAAGAAGAAGAAGAAGAAGACGAAGAAGAAGAAGTTAGATAAAGGAGAGGCTAGCTCTGCGGCTATTGCGCCTAAGAATTGTCCTCTTGATAAACCTTCCAACCCTCCACGGAAAGTCAAGTTTCCTTGCATGTTGTGCACAGGAGACCATCTTCTTCAAGATTTCCCTAGCATTCCCAAGGTGCTTGAAGTATGGTCCAACGGTTGCCCCCCGTTGCCTTTGGCTTCCGGGAGCCAGGTTGGGGGCACGTCTTCAGTTAGTGCTGGTAAGGCTCCTAAGAAGCAGGGTAAGATTACCAATCCCTGTAAGTTGTGTGAAGGGCACCATGCCATTCACCTTTGTCTGTATATGGATGAAGCCAAGAGAGTTTTGGACATCTCAACTGTTTCTACACCACGCCTCCCGGCTGGTTATAAATAGCTTTCTCTGAGCCCTCCACTAACTGATCCTACAATTGGTCAAGAGTCATCCTTGGTCGATCTCGCTCTCCCAGAAATTCAAATTCAGGAATCCATCCCTGACCAACCATTGGTTGTGGGATCGGTTGAGCTGGTCCCTTCTACGGTGCACCAGGTCTTTTCTGTGGAGAGTGGATCCCACATCCCTCAGGTTATTCTTGTTTCTTCAGATTCCTCAGACTTGGAGAAAGATTATCCTGTCCTTATACCTCAAGAAGTTGCTCCTCCACCTCCCGTGATGGGGGTCCCGAAGGATTCCCCTCCCACCTTCGAGATGGAGGTCGTGGAGGATGCTTCTTCTTCTTCCGTAACACCAGGGGAAGACCATCTCGGTTTGATGGTAGCCCCTCCGAGTAGTTTGGTTGCTTCCTTTAATTGGAATCGATTTGTGGGATACCGCCTTCCGTCTTATGTGCCTTTCGAGATCACAGTACAGGCTTTTGGTCTGGTCGTACCCAACACCATTATAGATGAAGGTGCATCTGTTAGTGTTCTATCCTCAACTACTTGGAAAGCTTTCGGTTCACCGCCACTTGCGCCCGTTACGTAGAATCTGTTGGCATTTAACAGAAGAACGAGTCAACCGTTAAGGATCCTTCCAAGATTACCTGTTACTTTGGGATGTAAAACCATCCATATGGACGTGATGGTTGTTCCAGGCCCCTTGGATTTCAATCTGCTCTTGGGGCGCGATTACACCTATGCCATGGGAGCACTTGTCTCCTCCCTTTTTCGTGTGGTATGTTTTCCACATGAAGGACGGATTGTGACCATTGATCAGCTTTCGTTCTTCGGTCCTATTGTGGCAACTGGCCCGCCATCATCCCTTCCTGGTTTTTATCCACCCGTTGTATCTGCCCCACCGTAGGTCAACTATGTGGCTACCTACCCCATGCCTATACTCAGTGATAGTGCCATCGTACATCGTGTGCTAGGGGCATTGGGTCCAGACTTCCAAGATGTTTTCCTTCCGTTGGATGGGAAACTCTTGGAAGTGATGACTTCTTGTTCATTATGATAAGGTCGTTGGAGCAGAGTTCCTTTTCTTGTGTCAAGCTCCTTAAAAAATGAAACAAGGTCATTGGAGCAGAGTTCCTTTTCTTGTGTCAAGCTCCTTAAAAAATGAAACAAGGTCATCGGAGCATGGTTCCTTGTCTTGTGTCAAGCTCCTTAAAAAATGAAACAAGGTCATCGGAGCAAAGTTCCTTGTCTTGTGTCAAGCTCCTTAAAAAATGAAACAAGGTTGTCGGAGCAGAGTTCCTTGTCTTGTGCCAAGCTCCTTAAACCATGAAACAAGGTGTCCTGAGGATAGTTCTTTTAATGTGTCAACCTCGTTAAAACAATGAAACATGTTCCTGTTCAATTCGAGTCTTTGATAAGTTCTCGTAAAATCCCATTCGAGTCTTTCTTTTGATCTCGTAATTTGAACCTTCACTCCATCTGCCTTTCATATGGACTGAAGCTTGGGGGGCATGCACCTCGAATTGAGTCACCATGCTGGGGAGCATGCTTACTTTTTCAAGCATAGTTTGTTTCCGTTTCAAGCTTGTGTAAAAATGAAACCAACTTCAAGCAGAGTTTATTGATTTCAAGCTTGTGTAAAAATGAAAACATTCCCTTTTTACATCTTGTGATTGCCATCTTATCAACTTGTCTTTGTCAGATGAACCTTGGTTTTTTCACTCCATCGTCACTATCTGCTTGGCTGATCATATGCCTTCACTTGGTTGTTTTACCTGTTCCTGAGGAACCACTACGATGAGTGGTCTTATTAGCCAGCCTCTTAACCTTTATTTGTTTTGAGCAGTTCCATCATTACCGGAACCAGTTGCTGCCCTTTATACCACTTGTTCCTCCAGGAGGAGTCAACTTTCAGCTCTTTTCTGACTCCTTAAACATGAAAATATTGCCGAGGCCCTTGTCATTTCGATCTCGTTAAAGTGGACACGAAACGACATCTACCCAGTATACGTTTACCCCTTTTTCGGGCTAGGATAGATTATTTACGAAAAAGGAATACCCTAGCCTATCGCGACTAGGAGGTTTTCTCAGACATAGTTTTCTACCTTTTCGGATCTGAGGAACTATTTATGGGGCTTCTTTGGAATTTACTTTTCTCTGTCTTTTCGGACTCTCTAAATATGAAAGAGCGTGATTCTCTTTGTCGATTTCGTTAAACCCTGATGACATTGGATTCAGTCGAAATGACGTTATCCGAGTTCCTCCTTCCTAGGGCTCGTTAAATGTACTAGGATGGATTCGCCCGAAGGGTGGACTTATATTACAAGCATATGCTATCCCCTTCAATCTTGTTGTCAAAAATAATTGGGGTACTCACCAGAAATGGTGGGGGAAAATGGAACCAGTATCATTGTCGTGTCGGCAGTATGTCGCTCTTGAACATGGCACTTGTCTACATTCGTGTCGGGTTGGGGACATCTCATCTCGTTCTTCACTTGCCTCCACGGGTTTGGATAATCCCTTTTGACCTCTCATCTGCTCATTGCTTCGTCACCATGACCTCTGATCCGTTGATGTCAAATACTGCCAAGTCCACTGTCGTGTCATTTACATGTTCAAGAGAAGTTGACCTCTGCAAGTATCAACCTCCCTCTGATTCTCATTTGATTCTGATTCACAAAAACATCATGTCCCTGTGTCTCATGTCAATGATGTGGGAAACATTATGGCCCATCTTCGATCAAGGTCACTTCCTGTCAACTTCAGCTTATTATCCGGGAAGCTGATCTAGAGACTCCCTCATGGTACCTTGGAGCCTGCATGCCTCAATGGTAGGTTCGTCGCATTCGACGTGAGGTTTTCATCATTGGCCTCCGATCAAGTGATTCTATGGGTGTTCGACACCAGCTCATTGATTCACATGCCGTAGATTGTACCTGTAGTACCTTGAGAGCCATTGTCATTATAGGTGGTTTCTCTCGCGTCTGTTAACAGCTTTCATCATTGGCTGGTAATCAGGCGAAGTTCTTGCATGTTCGACTTCAGCTCACATATTCGCATGATTGAACTTGTACTTTTTTTGGGTCGATATGGAGCGCAAGACCCTGGATTGTGTCTGTTGTAATCCAGGCTGCGATATTGTGGATTATTATGATTATTTACATGACTCACTAATTAGATGGCTGCGACCGTACCTGAGTCTATTTATCAATCCTCACTGGATGGTTGCGTCCATGCCTTGGATCTAGATTATTTTACAATCTGTTATGGATGGCTGTGCCCATACCACGTATATATATCATGTATTTGAGACATCAGTTGTACTTCGCTCCACAGGTTTTTCGATGGCAGTGTTTTTAGTCGGCATGTTCTCATAAAGCATTTCACCCCTCTCTCTCTCTCGGGCCTCATGCTTTAGGGGGCATCTGTTACACAGTAATTTGTCACCGTCCCTGCAATCCCCATCTCGCACATTGGAGGGTTCATTCCTTGACCTGTGAGCAGAGACAAGACTTGAAAATACTTTCATTGCATCCCTCTGAAGATGAGCTTTAATTTCCCTGAAGACATCTCTTTGCAAAAAACCCTAAAAATAGCTCTTTTTCCATTGGCGCGGATCCATAGTTTAGCCCTCTCGCCAAGAGGGAAAATCCTCCAAAGAGAGGGTGCCAATTGGCGCTCTGTCATAGAGCCGCACCCGCGCCAACCATATTAAGAGATTTTTTTTTAAAATAAGAGGCGGAAGTTTCATCCTAACAAATTCCTGGACTGATATCTATCTTGAGTTGGGTGGTTTGGCTACGGATTTCCATAGAGAGGAAGTGGTTTTCCACCTCTCATGGAAGCTTCCTTGATGATAGGGCCAATCCCATAATTATAGGGATCCCAACTTCTCTTCCTCCTTCTATAAAAGCTTGCCCATTTCCATTGCAAGCTAGTTCCAAAGAGTTCCAGAATCTCCAAGTTCCCAAGAGCTTTCATGCTACAAAAGCCTTCTTGATTCCCTAAGGCCAAATCCATGCAAGGACACTATTGCCAAGTATCCGGAGAGAGAGGCTTGTCCCATCCTCGACAGGCTTTATCGAGACATGTTCTGCTGACGACTCGCCAAAGGAGAATTCGGCGTCGAAGCTTTGGTTGTATTCTTATTTTTGACTCATTAATATTAAGCGACTATTGGTTATGGTTCCACTCTTGTTCTTGATCATGTTCATGAGTTATGTCCTCTTCGACTGACATATAGTTGTATGTACTGGATTTTATGCTTGCGTTTGTGTTGTTTCTTGCATGTGCAGGTGTCTGATCACGGAGATAGTGAGGATTGTGATCTACCAGGGCAAAGGAACGGGAGCACCACCTCTTCTACAAACGACAACGTTGGATTCCAGGTAAGCCTTCCTCGCAATTCGGTTTATTTACAATTAGGAACCTGCACTGTAGCGTGTTTGATTGTTGCTAGACCCGATCTGGGCTAGTAGGGATCACCTCTGTCCACAAAGGGGATTTACCTTCTCAACAATCAGATTTATTCTGAATACAATAAATCCATGTTTTTCTAGTTGCATCATCAATAAAAGTAACATAATAATGAGAGCCACCGAGAGATGATACCTGAGCAGGTCCCCATACATCTGTATGCACAAGCTCCAATTTTTTGCTCTTCTTTTCTTTCCCAACTCTGAGAAATATGACTCTCTTCTGTCTTCCATAAATCAACATTCTTCAAACCTGGCAACAAATTTCTTGAGTGAAGAATCTTCATTCCCTTCTCACTCATGTGTCCGAGCCTATGATGCCATAATGCTGCATATGATCCTTTGGAAGTTAAAGCATTAACAGAGTTAGAAATACCATTGCATAAATACAATGTACCAAACTTTTCACCTTTTGCTATTACCAACGCTCCTTTGGTGACCTTCCAATTTTTATCTGTGAAAGTTGTCACACAACCTTCACTGCCTAACTGCCCTATTGAAATCAGATTTTTCTTCAGATCTGGAACATGCCTTACCTCCCTTAGTAGCCATTGGTTTCCATTCTGTTGTTTTACAAGAAATTTACCCATTCCAACAATTTTACAGGGTTTATCATCACCCAAATGAATTTGTCCAAAATCTCCTTGAACATAGTCATGAAAATATTTCTTATCATGTGTGGCATGGAATGAAGCCCCTGAATCTACAACCCAAGAATCAATAACATTTTCAAAAGAAAGAATCAAAGTATATTGTAACACTTCACCTGTCACATTTTCTTCATGATTGTTTTCTTGCTGTATATCTCCTTATTTTCCCTTCCGAGATCTACAGTCTTTATTTAGGTGTCCTTTCTTTCCGCAATTCCAGCACACTATCCCCGATCTAGACTTGGATATGCCTTTCCCCTATTTACTGCGATATCCCGAGCTCTTTCCTCTTTCCATTCTTCTTCCCTAGACTCTGCACTCAAAGCATTACCTGATGTCTCACCGGAGCTTTTCCGTCGCATTTCCTCGCTAAGGATAGCACCAACAACATCATCAAACTTTAAAGTACTAGATCCAGAGATAGAGTTACTAATGGCCATTACTAAACCATTCCAGCTTTCTGGTAATGAGCACAAGAATAACAAAGCTCTAACTTCATCATAAAAGTTTACCCCTACAGAACTTAACTGACTGGTAACTGTATTGAAATCATTTAAATGGTCTGCAACAGATCCACCTTCCACCATCTTCATATTAAATAGTAATTTCATAAGAAATACCTTGTTTGAGGCCAAGGATTTTTCATATAGTTTCGTCAACGTTTGCATCAAACCCTCTGTTGTTGTTTCCTTCGAAATATTGAAGGCGGCGGATGCCGCAAGACACAACCATACTGTTCCGAGTGCCTTTCTATCGAGAATGTTCCATTCCACATCTATCATGGTCGTCGGCTTCTTTTTTTTTCCTCTCAATGGTAGGTATAGATCTTTCTGATACAGATAATCTTCCATCTGCATCTTCCACAGTGGGAAGTTTTGGCCGTTGAATTTCTCGACCCTAAACTTACTATCATCCACCATTGCTCCTACTCGAACTAGGAACCCTTCTTTCCTGCGATTTTATCAGCCAAATATACCTTCGGCTCTGATACCAGTTGTTAGGAAATTAAATATTATGGAGCAATGCAACACATAAAATATGCAGAAAATAAAAGCACACAAAACACATAAAACTAGAGAGACACAGATATACCTGGTTCACCCAGTTTGGGCTACGTCCACCCCAAACAACCAATCCTTCCTTTCTATTATCCAGCAAAAATGAAGAGACAAAACCTACAGCAGATCCGTTGTAATATCCTCTGTTCTCTCTCACAGTCTCCCTCTATGTTTCTCGCTCCAAGACTACACATACAATACATAGCCATAATACAATGCCCTCATAAAAACGAGGTGTTTCCTTCTAGGGAAAAAAACCCTAATCTAAACATAACTTCTACCGTCAGATCATTTGCCTAATGAATGGCCCAGATTGACTAGAAATTACTATACTTTTACAAGGCAATTTTACATCTGTTTTTAGCTTCGAGGGCGCTGCCCCAGAAATGTCCGCTAGGGGGGGGCTCTGAAAAGTGCTGCCACCCCCCTGGACCCCCCACGGCAGCGATTAATTACGGGCGGTGTTGTCGCCCCTTTGAAGGTATAGGGGTCCAATGCTGTGATACAAAGTAAACAAGATAATCAGGCTCCACACCCAACATGCAGATGTTTTTTCATTAAGTTCCTTGGAAAAATTTACTCTTTGGCTGCGTTTTGAGACAAGTATTTGATCCTGATCAATAAATTTGGCTTCTGATTGAATACTTTGAGGCACAGGTGCCATTTCAACAGCTGGGAGGAATCAATTTGCCTCAGATGTGGTAGTGGAGGCTTTCCTGTTGATAAAAACCCTTAATATTGTCTTTAAACTGTATTTTAATTGGGGATTAGGATTTTGATAAACATTTTTAGCCTTGATCCCCGCAAATATGTCTTCCATCCTCTGTCCTGGTTCATTTTTATCTTCGTCACTGATACTCTCTGACTGTGCACAATTCATGGTTTTCTGCGGGTATGCAGGGCTGCGCAGTGTTATATGGCATCAATGCTTCATGGATGATTGATGAAACGTGGACTTAACACCTGCAAATGTTTTCCTTGGACAAATCGAAGGTGGGAGGATCGTCATCCTCTGCCTTCGAATTTTCTTCAGACATAGTGAAAAAACCTTTGAACCTTGCAAAATACGAATTTTTTTTATAAAATCCATGCATTTATAGGTTGCTTCTTCAGAAGGCATGTGGAGAGAGCATGGCCATTGGATGGCATCATCCAACAGTTGGGATTTGATGGGAAGGCAGAAGAATTGTTTAAAACAGAGCCGTCGATCACGCAAAGATCAACAGTCGGGAGTGGAGAAAGGAAAGTCAAACGAAACATGTTGACTGGGTGACGAATCAGGGCGATGGAATATGGGCTGTCGATCTGCAGATCTGATCGACGGCAGAGATGCTCTAATGACCGCACTGTAGCCCGGTTAACCATCGGGCATCTTCGGTGAGCGATAGCCGTCTGATGGCCCACCCCAGATCAGACGGTGGATACCAAATATCGCGCGGGATCCACGTCCAAACGTTAACGCGTGATGGACATCGGTTTTATGAATAGTTCCCAGGACACGCGTCAAGCGATGAGTGGAATTGTTGGCGATTGGGAAAAAACCACCATCGCCCAAAGGCGGTGCGATGAATACCACACGGTTTTTGGAATGGGTTAGTGGATGGCAGGGACCACTGGGCTGATAGGCTCTGCGCCGTCGATCTATAGATCAGATCGATGGTGGAGAATGATTTACAAGTCGGATTGGCGGAAGACTTTAGAAAATAATAAATTCGACATTTTTTAAATAAAACTAAGGTTTTTGAACATTAGGCAGAGATAATTAATTAAAAAAAGGATAAGTGCCCAGAAGGTTAGCGCTTGGTTCTAACACCAAGACGCATGGAGGGGAAAGGCTAAAGACTTAGCCTAAGGGGGCTTAAGTCCATAATACATATAAAATATGCATTTTAATGGATTTTGAATGATTTTCAAGGGAAATTAAGGGTTCCAATATAGTTTAAAAATGAGTTTTAAACTATGTAAAAAGGATTTTCATGAAAGGGAGAAAAGGAATCATAAAAATAGAGGAGTTTTATGGAGAAAGAGGGGAGAAAATGAAGGTAAGTTTTGGAAGAAGGGAAAAGGGAAAAGGTGTTTGCAGCAGTATTCTGGCTTGGAAATCAGCAGGATTTCTAAGTGTAAAATGGGAACAACAGTGAAGTTTTGGACAGAGGAAGGAGGCTTTCAAGAGTCTTCAAGAGCCAACACTTTTTAGTCATAAAATTTGTTCCTTGAAGGCTCCAAAGATTTTTTAGCCAACATTTGGTATAAATTTTTTTATAGTTGGCTAACACCTTGAACGAAGATCCAATTTGGTAACATAAATTGCTCCATGTAATTCATCCAATAATTCATCAACTGAGCAGAATGTGAAAATTTTATTTCAATAAGTAGCCACGATTTCATACTTTTAATACACATGATTCATCTTCTGTACTGATTATCATAGTGGTAATAATTGATTGAAGTTGAATTAAATTGCCTAATATTTCTCTTTAAATCTAATGCCTTCTAATTTTCTAATAAGTACTATATTCGTATATGTCCATGTCGATAGCATCTTCCGCAGAATAATGAATAATACGATCACGATCACGAGAATGGTGAGTCCTTTTGCTTCAAAAACCGAATTATTGAACTGCTTTTGGAG
This sequence comes from Pinus albicaulis, assembly GCA_034641835.2. NCBI lineage: Eukaryota > Viridiplantae > Streptophyta > Pinopsida > Pinales > Pinaceae > Pinus > Pinus albicaulis. Next base: position 141,132 of record JAXQQM020091767.1, on the reverse strand, counting down.
ATCCTAGTGAATACATTTGATTTTGATGTTGAACTTAGTGAGCATAATCAGTAATTATGCCTGCTTTTTCTTTTCAGCTACCGCTAATATGTTTATTATCTTTCCGACCTCTCTAACACCGTAATTCAACTCTTTTCCTTTTTCCGAAAATTTTTCAAGAAAAGTTCTTGAAAATTAAAAGCTACCATCCCCATAGATTGTAACCATTGTACTCCTAGTACAACATCAGCAACTCCCATAGGAATGGAAAGAATTGGACTATTCAATACATATTCCCCCATGGTTAGATTCATATTATGTCATTTTCCAGAGCAATTTATAGTTCCTCCATTTGCAACCATCACTTGACATTCTGGTGCTGGGTATAGGAAACAATTCAATTCCTTGGCTACCTTACAATGAATAAAATTATGGGTACTACCTAAATCAATCAACACTATTACCTTTTTCTTCTTGATATGTCCTTATATATTGAGAGTTTGAGGAGTGGTAATTCCTGCCAATGCATTACACGATATGGTCGACCATTTTCCTTCCTGGGTTGTGTTAATTTCATAAATTTTTGACATAGCTAATGGTGGTTGTGGTCGTTTTCTTTTCTGAGTCTTCAAGAAAAACATTTCCCTTGAAAATATTTCATCCTTGAAGCCTCCTTGTGACTTTTTCCCTTTGAATAATCTCCACTGCTGTTTCAATTGAAAAGCCTCACTGTTTGTGAAGAAAAATGTTGTAAAAAAGGCCTCCATTTTTCCCTTTTTCATCCCCTCAAAATCCCAAATTTTCATCTTTTTTCCCCTCACAAGATTCCTCCAAATTCCCTTCTTTAGTGCTCCATTTCATACTAAGACCCTATTTAAACCTTATAGCCCCCTCTTTCTAGTTTAAAAGTCATTTCCCCCCCTTACCAGAACTCCCTTCTTAGCCTTGAAAACACTGAATTTGGCCTAAAAACACCCCTTTTTACATTAAGGGCTTAAGCCCCTTTCGGCTTAGCCCTTGGCCCCTTTCTCTGCATATAACCTAGTGCTAGAACTAGGTGATTATCGCAATCGAGTTTTTCAATAATTCCTTTCCCTTTGTTTTTTAAAACTTTTCCGATGCGATGGGTTTTTATTCCTCCACCCTACCTTTCAATCTCAACCATCAGATCTATAGATCCAATGGTTAGATCTGTTTCCACCAGCCATATAAAATTTCCCCTTTCAAAAAATCTATGCCCCATCTTCAGATATGAGTCGTCCACTCGTGCAGATCCTACGGTACACAGCAAACCCAATGGCCCACTTCTGCCTATGCTCCTTCCCACATCGCGTTGTGTTTTCAACCGTCAGATCTCGCTGCTCGTAATCCAATGGTCAAGAGGCATATCACATTGTTTAAGTGTCCGAAGGTTAACATTTAGAAATCGTGTGATATGAGTGGTTTTGGTTTGCCACGTGGCACGTGATTAGTGGAATCACACAACTTTTGTTAAAACCACTTACTGCCCCCAACGCCACGTGAATACCACCACCTATTTTCTGCCTTACCGCTCAACTTTCACAGTGCATTTCTCGTTCAATCACTGCCATTGAATTTCATGTCTAACGGTTCAGATCTAATTTCACTCCGCCCTTTCTCCATTCACCTATACCCCCGAACAACTACATCCTTCGATCTCTGCCATCTATCATTTCAATCGAACAACCCTCATATAATCTCATCTCCTATTCATCCACCCTCCAAACGACTTCATTAATCAATCCCGACTGTAGATCGCCGAGGATTATTCGAATCCAACGGTCTAGAATGCACCTCGCCGCCAACCTTCATCAGCTCTGTTTTCATCATTTTGCTGTGTTTTTCATTCATTTTCTTTCTGCAGCCACCATTCTCATCGTCGCGCCACCATCTCCATGGTCCACCAGAACGCTCCCTCCCTTTCCCTAAGGATTTTATAACATGGTTTATTGTCTTTTGTAGGGTTACAGTTAGTGAGAATCACTCTCTGTTTCATAGTCACTATCATGGTGATGCAGAGCGTAGGAAGATATCTTTAGAGCCAGAGGTCATGGAGGAAAGTGTCTGAGAAAGGTTTAAGGCATATTTTTATTAAAGGAGCAGTGTTAAAAAAATGATCTAAACCCTCCTACACTGTTAAACCTGCACAGGCACCAGAAACAGTCAACAGAAGTGACAAATGGTATCAGTGACAGTCTAAAGGGATTAAAAGCATGATATTGAATTTTAATGACATAATCTAGTGATTAAAGGAGATAAATACAGTATGAAGACCTGAAGACAAATATTAAGTCTAATCAGACCTAAAACACAGGGATAAAGTAAATTAAAGGTGTTTTAAGGTAAAGACAAAAATCCATCAGTCCAACAAGCCTCCACCGCCACATCAGAGGCCAATTGATCCCTCTCCAACACCAAAAGCCAACCCTCTCTAGCTACCAAAGGCCACCTGCAGCCTCACAGAAATCAAAGAAGGCCTAGTTATTTCCAGAACAGAAGATATTTGCCTAAAGACAGCTGAACAGTTATTTAAAACTGTCAGCAAGGTTATTTTAAAGATAAGAAACAGCCCTAAAGTCAATATTTTCATCCATTCAGCCTCGAAAAGTAGAAACAACAGTTATGGAAGTATGGGAAAACTGTAGACTTTCTATCCCCTTTACTTATTTCAAAGTTAAAAAACAGGCAGTCAGAGTACAAATACAAGCAAAGGACCATTTAATGAAGCATGGAGCATGTCATTTATTATCCATCAAGCCTCCCAGAGGCTGAGAAAAATTAAGCTCTTAATTTAATTGGGCCAACTATCTCATCTACTACTTCATTTCCTCATTCACCTATAAGTATTTATCGAAAATCCATTGTAAAAGTGGTTGGTGGTTGGGATTCTATTAGTTTTTAGAACTGTTATTGAGGGGAAGTAGTTGAGTAGTCTGTAATATAGTAGGCTAGGAAGAGAAGTCTGTATTGTAAAAGGCCATTGAGCTCAAAGTATGTGACTAGTTTTGCACATCAATTAATCAAAGCAGATTCAGAGGATCCTCGTCTATATTATTGGTGATGTATTCTCACTGTAATTGTTTCCTTTCATGTTTTATCATACTATCCATTATTTCTCTGATAAAGAACAACAATCATAGATTAGGATATACTATTGAAGTACCCTAAGTCTCACTATAATCTTTATCTTGATTTTTTCTGCTAAGTTGTGTATCTAAGAGCTAATTCATCATAGTTTAACCAATATAGTCGTTGGTTGGTCCATACTTATTGATGTCTGGATTTGGAGTTAGTTTCTTAGATGTTCTTGTTGGGTTTCAGCTAAAAGAATTTGGAAATTGGGAGATTAGAGCTAGCCCTGTCTCACTAGGTGCCTCTTCTAACAATTTTCTTTTCTAAGATCCCCTTGAGTTTGTGTAAAAAGCATTGAAGGTTAAAAGTCCTCCTCCGATCTTAGGCCTTACTCTCTGTTTCATCTTATATGTTTTCTACTATTCTGAAAGTGGTTATGAGGACTGCTGGATTGTCTTTCTTAAGAATATGCTGAAATCAGGTCTAGAATTAAATGACATCTAACCTGATCTTAAGCTACCCTTTGTGCCTTTAATGAGATTTTTCTTTGAAGTATGGCCATTCAGGCATGGATTTAGATGACATCTGACCCGATCTTAGGCTGCACTTTGGTTTCTTTCTTTCACCCATTCTTAATGTTCCATTCCACCATCTATCTAAAATGATCCTTTGGTATAGATGACTTTCCCTATGAAAACCCTTGGATAGTTGATATGCAAGTAATCCCCTTTCATGACTCCATAGCCCAATAGATTAATCTTTCTCTTCACCTATTTTCCCATGCTGAAAAATCCTTCTATTTAGTTCCTTCCTTACTTCCTTAACCTTCTCAGTTTATGATCTCCAACCAAACAATCAAAAATCAAAAACCCCTCTGCTTCATACCTATCCTAATACCTCAAATTGAGCTTCAAAGATATATCATTCTTCACATCTATAGAGAGATCCCTCTCTGGGTCCAGGAGGGCTAGATCCTAAGATCCCAAAGTTGTTTGATGTTGTCTTATCTTTTGGTCTTGCCAATTTGGCCAAAACATAGGAACCACAACATAATGGTGACTCCGCTGGGGAGCTGAGTGCATTTCATCTTAGATACCCTTAGGCACTTAGAAGACACATAATCTCTGGTTAAATTGGTATTCAAATGCTGATGGTGGATAGCATCCTACTTCAAACTTTCAAATTCATCCACCTGGCGACTCCACACTCTATAACTCCTAAAATACCAAATGACTCCACTGGCAGAAGACTCTGAACTGGTTGAGAAGATACAGTGACCTCTTATCTGATTTGAAACATGCTTCCACATATTATGCAAAGATATGCCCCAATGAGTAGGGATCATATCCCTAGATTCCCACACTAAATTCCTGAAGTAAATTGGTCGAAAAACCTACCTACCTTTCAGGGTGAGAATTTTGATGATCCCTTGCTACATCTCATCAAGTTTCATATACATGTGTGGAGGTTTAAAGTTTAATGGCATGAAGTCTTCCTAATGAAAATTTTCATGGCAACATTAGAAGGAAAATCTAGGAATTGGTATGAATGGTTAGAACCCAAAAATTTGTTTTCTTTAAAGGACATGCACCAAGTATTTTACAAGAATTATAAAGGAAAATCTCCATCCTTATCATGGGATTGTTGTGATCAATATCAAAACATAATACAATACCTATTATATATTGATGAGGATTTGGTTAATATGCATCCTGAAGATCTGTTAACAGCCATTCAAGAATTTCATATGCATCCTAGCTATCACAAGAACCTGGATGAATCAGTTGAGGAAGAAATTAACCAAGAAGTTGAAGACACTCCTCAAGATATTCCTGAAAGCCCAGATAATGATCCCTCATCCCTTATAGCTGAGGCTCAAGATGACATCCAACCTCAAATATAGTCTTTAAAAGAAAAAAAGAGCTGTTGCACTTCTGCTCAAAGATTCGCAAGAACACCTCCCCCTTTGACAGAAGTAGAAATAGATCAGATCATCAATAGACAGCCAGCCTCTGAAATTTGTTGCAGAACATACACTCTTGTCCATTCACCCACTGAGTTTTGTTTAGAAAGCTCCCATGTATATCAAAATGAAGAAATACTTACTGATAATCCAGTATTTCTGATTGGTAGCATTACTTACATTCATGACTTTCCTATTTTTTATCTATCTAATGATGATGTTCTCCAAACAGAAGATGATCTTGTAGAGCCATCGGTAGCAGATTTGTGGGAGGGAAATCAATTCCTTCAGCTTTAAGAAAGTAATGAGCCAAGTCAGCCTATCTATGATACTGATGACAAAAGTTATGAATGTCTAGTAATAGATGAGGATTCATTGAATCTTCACTCTGTTACACCTCAGATCATCAGCAATAGTTTTCATGGGATTGGAGATCAATGACCTTTCATCTCACAAGGAGAAGAGGAAAATAAAGAAGAAATTTTTGAGCAGGTTGAAAAAAAGGAGCCCTCTCTTAAAAAATAGGAAGCAGTAGAACAAACCCCTGCACAAGAATACATTGATCTTTTCACACAGCTCAGCCGACTAGATCAGAGGATCTCAGAGCTACAAGAGGACAGCACTGCCATATATGATGAGTCCCCCAGTTTAGATAATGATGAAGATGAGGAAGATTTTATTTCTCAAAAAGATCTTCTTTTTGGTCTAGTGGAAGAGGAAGCAATCCTAGTTGAAAACTACTTGCCAAATTCTCACAACCAGGTATCGTTTCAAGATCCTTATGCTCATTTCCTGTAAAAATTTGAAGAAGGATCAAAGGTCATCAAGAGCAGCTTGTTGCAGGCAACAAGAAGTATTTTAAAAGTTGCTGTTAAAAAAAGAGAGAATGGGAGTGGCCCTGCCTATCCAACATGCTCAAAGAATTGAGTAGATAACACCAATCATGGGATCACTTGATTGACTGGATGCATTGGAAAAGAGAGTTTGTAAGCTAGAGATGTAAATATTTCAAGTTAGAGTAGGGTAGGTAGGAAATATCATAAAACTCAATATATGAGCATTTAGTTAGTGGTTGAGCCTTTCTTTGAAAGGAAAGGTTCATATATGCTCAAAACTTGAACCAACAGAGAAAATAAGAAGCAACTCTAACAAGATCAAAACCAGAGCTGAAATGAAGAAGAAAAGTGACTCTAACAAGCTCAAAATCTGAGTCATGAAAAGGATGAATGATGCTGGTGATTTTTCAGATTTGAAGCCCTCCAATTTTGTTTTTAATTTCTGTAAATTTTAGTCCATGTGTAGCTTGTCATTATGCTATGGATTCACAACAGACCAGATAGTCTAATCCTAGTTTTTATGTTTTTAAATTTTTGTTTTAGAATGTAGAGAAAGAAATTTGCCAGATAGTTTAATCCTGGTAGATATTAGTTTAGGTAGAGAAGTTATGAGGCCAACTGTTTAATCTGGTTTCATGAAGAAATAAGGGTAGTAGTAGATAGGTTTATTTCCCTGTTTGCAAAAAATTCATGATGTAAAAGGTCTGCAAGTCTATATGCACCTTGAAGAAGAAAATGCTAGGACAATAGGATGGGTAGGTAGTTGTTTGGGAAGATGCTTTCTGCTGATATAACGTCCATCATGTTTGTGGCAGATGATTAAAGAAGAAAGAATATGTCAAGTACCAGGCATCTGGCCCACTTTCAAAGATTACTTTTTGAGATTCTTGACATCTTCAAGAAGATTCCATCCCCTTGCGGAGCCACTGTTAGCCACCTATAAATTTTTGACATAGCAAACAGGTGGCTAAAAATGTTTCTGAGTCTTCAAGAGAAACATTTCCCTTCAAAATATTTCATCCTTGAAGCCTCCTTGTGACTTTTTCCCTTTGAAGAATCTCTACTACTGTTTCCATTGAAAAGCCTCATTGTTTGTGAAGAAAATTGTTGTAAAAAAGGCCTCCACTTTTCCCTTTTTCATCCCGTCAAAATCCCCATTTTTCATCTTTTTTCCCCTCACAAGATTCCTCCAAATTCCCTTCATTAGCCATCCATTTCATCTTAAAACCTTGTTTAAAACTTATAGCTCCCTCTTTCTGGTTTTAAAATCTTTTTTTTTTCCCTTACCGGAACCCCCTTCTTGGCCTTGAAAACACTGAATTTGGCCTAAAAACACCCCTTTTTACATTAAGGGCTTAAGCCCCTTTCGGCTTAGACCTTGGCCCCTTTCTCCGCATATAACATGGCACTAGAACCAGGTGCTAAGCCCCTAGGCGCTTATCACAATCGAGACTTTCAATAATGCATTTCCCTTTTTTTTTTTAAACTTTTCTGATGCGATGGGTTTTTATTCCTATGCCCTACCTTTCAATCTCAACTGTCAGATCTATAGATGCAACGGTCAGATCTATTTCTGCCAGCCATATAAAATTTCCCCTTTCAAAAAAACTGTGCCCCATCTTCATATCTGAGCCATCCACTCGTGTAGATCCTACGGTACACAGCGAACCCGATGGCCCACTTTCGCTTGCGCTCCTTCCCACATCGCGCTGTGTTTTCAACCGTCAGATCTCGCCGCTAGTAATCCAAAAGTCAGGAGGCATATCACATTGTTTAAGTGTCTGAAGGTTAACATTAAGAAATTGTGCGATATGAGTGGTTTTGGTTTGCCATGTGGCACGCGATGAGTGGAATTGTGCAACTTTTGTTAAAACTACTTACTACCCCCAACGCTGCATGAATACCACCAGCTATTTTCTGCCTTACTGCTCATCTTTCACAGTGAATTTCTCGTTCAATCACCATCGTTGAATGTCATGATCTAACAGCTCAGATCTAATTTCACTCCGCCCTTTCTCCATTCACCTATACCCCTGAACAACTACATCTTTCAATCTCTGTCGTCTATCATTTCAATCCAACGACCCTTATATAATCTCATCTCCCATTCATCCACCCTCCAAATGACTTCATTAATCAATCTCGACCATGGATCGCCAGGGATTATTCTAATCCGATGGTCTAGAATGCACCTCGCCCCCAACCTTCATCAGCTCTGTTTTCATTATTTTTCTACGTTTTTCATTCATTTTCTTACTATAGCCACCATTCTCATCACCGCGCCACCATCTCCATGGTCCACCAGAACACTCCCTCCCTTTCCCTGAGGATTTTATAACATGGTTTATTGTCTTTTGCAGGGTTACAGTTAGTGAGAATCATTCTCTATTTCACATTCACTATCACGGTGATGCAGAGCACAGGAAGATATCTTTAGAGCCAGAGGTCATGGAGGAAAGTGTCTGAGAAAGGTTTAAGGCATTTGTTTATTAAAGGAGTAGTGTTAAAACCTTGATCTAAACCCTCCTTCGCCATTAAACTTGCACAAGCACTAGAAACAGTCAACAAAAGTGGAAAAGGGTATCAGTGACAGTCTAAAGGGATTAAAAGCATGATATTGAAATTTAATGACATAATCCAATGATTAAAGGAGATAAAGACAATATGAAGACATGAAGACAAAGATTAAGCCTAGTCAGACCTAGAACACAGGGATAAAGTAAATTAAAGGTGTTTTAAGGTAAAGACAAAAATCCATCAGTCTAAGAAGCCTCCACCGCCACATCAGAGGCCAATTGAACCATATCCAGCACCAAAATCCAACCCTCTCCAGCTACAAAGGGCCACCTGCAGCTTCACAAAAATCAAAGAAGGCCTAGTTATTGCCAGAATAGAAGATATTTTCCTAAATACAGCTGAACAGTTATTTCAAACTGTCAGCAAGGTTATTTTAAAGATAAGAAACAACCCCGAAGTCAATATTTTCATCCATTCAGCCTCGAAAAGCAGAAACAATAGTTACGGAAGTATGGGAAACCTGCAGACTTTCTATCCCCTTTACTTATTTCAAAGGTCAAAAACAGACAGTTAGAGTAAAAATACAAGAAAAGGACCATTTAATGAAGCATGGAGCATGTAATTTCTTATCCGTCAAGCCTCTCAAAGGCTGAGAAACACTAAGTTATTCATTTAATTGGGCCGACTATCTCATCTACTGCTTCAGTTCCTCATTCACCTATAAGTATTTATCGAAAATCCATTGTAAAAGTGGTTGGTGGTTGGGATTCTATTAGTTGTTAGAACTGTTATTGAGGGGAATTAGTTGAGTAGTCTGTAATATAGTAGGCTGGGAAGATAATTCTGTATTGTAAAAGGCCACTGAGCTCAAAGTATGTGACGGGTTTTTCACATCAATTAATCAAAGCAGATTCACAGGATCCTGGTCTATATTATTGGTGATGTATTCTCACTGTAATTGTTTCCTTTCATGTTTTATCATATTGTCCATTATTTCTCTAATAAAGAATAGCAAGCATAGATTAGGATATACTGTTGAGGTACCCTAAGTCTCACTATAATATTTATCTTGATGTTTTCTGCTAAATTGTGTATCTAAGAGCTAATTCATCATAGTTTAACTAGTATAGTAGTTGGCTGGTCCATACCTACTGATGTCTGGATTTGGAGTTAGTTTCTTAGATGTTATTGTTGGGTTTTAGCTGAAATAATTTGGAAACTGGGAGATTAGAGCTAACCCTGTCACACTAGGTGCCTTTTCCAACAGTTAACCTTTCTAAGATCCCCTTGAGTTTGTGTCAAAAGCATTGAAGGTTAAAAGTCCTCCTCTGATCTTAGGCCTTACTTTTTGTTTCATCTTATATGTTTTCTAATACTCTAAAAGTGGTTATGAGGACTATTGGATTGTCTTTCTTGAGAATATGTTGAAAGCAGGTATGGATTTAAATGACATCTAACCTGATCTTAAGCTACCCTTTGTGCCTTTAATGAGATTTTCCTTTGAAGTATGGCAAAGCAGGCCTAGATTTAGATGACATCTGACCTGATCTTAGGCTACACTTTGGTTTCTTTCTTTCACCCATTCTTAATTTTCCATTCCACCATATATCTAAAATGATCCTTTGGTATAGATGACTTGCCCTATGAAAACCCTTGGATAGTTGATATGAAAGTAATCCCCTTTCATGAATCCATAGCCCAATAGATTAATCCTTCTCTTGACCTATTTTCCCATGCTGAAAAATCCCTCTGTTCAATTCCTTCCTTCCTTAACCTTCTCAATTGATGATCTCCAACCAAACAATAAAAAATCAAAAACCCCTGTGCTTTATACCTAGCCTAATACCTCAAAATGAGCTTCAAAGATATATCATTCTTCACATCTATAGAGAGATCCTTCTGTGGGTCCAGGAGGGCTAGATCCTAGGATCCCAAAGTTGTTTGATGTTGTCTTATCTTTTGGTCTTGCCAATTTGGCCAAAAAATAGGAACCACAACAAGTTGGTTCCTAGTGTATATCCTCTTCTTGTTCATTTTCTTCTTCCTCTTCACAATCTATGCAAAATAATTTCTTCTCAGCACACTTATGACCTTTAGTGTATTTTCTATCACAAATATAACAAAGCCCTTTTTCTCTTTTTTCTTCCAATTGTTGTGGTGTCAACCTTGTAGATTGTGGAAATCTAGGAGTAGCAACACTTCCCTCTTTATAGAAGTGAGTGGTAGGTTTCCTTGTCGCCATAATTTTACATTCAATTTTTCTTGCCAACTTGAATTCCTTCTCCAATGAATCAGGTTCCAAAACGCGAACTTCATGTTGGATGTTATCCTTTAAATTAATTATGAAGAGATCCATCCTGTGTTCCTCTGGAATATCGATTACCCTTATATTCAATTTTTGGATGTCCTCAATGTGCTCCCCCATTAAACCCTTTTGTTTGAGATTTATCAATTGGCTAAAGAAGGTGTTTCTCTTTGTATCCTCATAATGTGCTATCATTTCCTCCGTAAAAATTGACCAAGTGAAATTTTTTTTTACGTGAGCAGTTACTGATACCACAAGGCATTGTATTTTGTTCTAAATGTAAAGTTGTGCAATGCGACTGTAGTGTTTTTGTACATTATGGAGATCAAAATATCGTCTCCATCCCATCCAGTTAAGATCCTCTCTCCATCAAACTCTCTATATCCATTTTCATGAATATGGTCGTTTCGCCAATAGATGATTTTATGAAATCACATTTTCAATATTTATTTTTTTCTTGGCCATGTGAGTTTCCTCTACTATATTTTCACCATTAGGAAACATTTCTTGTATCAACTTTGTCAAACTCTTCCCATGTCTCTTTTTAGATCATTCTTCTATGTGTTTTCCATTTTAGATTCCATGCCATTCTTCAAACCATCCATCTTAGATTCCACGCCTTTCTTCAAACCATCCATCTTAGTTTCCACGCCTTTCTTCAAAACTTCCATGTCATTTTTTGTTGCTCTTTGCGAGAACGAAATCTGTTGCACTTGCTCTTGTAATTTTGATTTGTCATGTTGCCATTCTTTGTCTTCATGAGTCATAGTAGATCCTTCTAAAGGCTTAATGGGTGTTGAATTAATTTTAGGGGCCATTTTAGAATCAAATACTGATATCTATTCTACAATATGCCCTTGGAATCAATTCAACTTGATTCTTCAAACAAGACTTATGAAATTCGGAAAAAAAATACACACCTTTTAATTTATTTTGAGGAGCTCGATATTGAAATTGAATTATCTCTATAATTGTTGATCCTCAATATCTGAAATTCAGCCCTGTAGTAGCCCTCTAAAGCTTCTTTCAAATGCCACAGGTCTGGTCTAGACTCTTCAAGGAAAATTTATGTTCAATCTCCCACAATGACCCAATTTTTTATTGGTTCAGTAGAGAGAACTTGTATGACTTGCCACGTGTCACTGTTTCCTCCTTTGGCTCTGAAATTGGTAGAACAAGAAATAAAGTCCGTGCAATTGCGGCCACTTTTTACATCATTCCAATCCGATGCTCAGAGAGAGAGCTATGAAGATTTTCCTACGATCACCTCTTTGAGATGAAATTGAGAAGCCGAAAAAAGCCCTAACTTCCACAGATCATATCTCCGAAAATATTGCGAACCAATATCTAAAATTGTTTGGTGATTTTCCTCAGGATTTTGGCTTCTCACTCTAAAAATTTCAGCTTCTGAACCTTCGTAAGAAAAAAGTTATTATGAAAATACCAAGATGACCTGTTTAGGTTAAATTCAGGAGCTTGCAAAATGACCTAACTTGCACAGATCATATCTCTGAAAATATAGTGAACCAAGCTCTGAAATGATTTGATGATGTTCCTCAGGATTTTTTATTTACACTCTAAAAATTTCAAATTTTGAACCTTCGTATAAAAGTTTTTTTAGCAAAAATGCCACGCTGACCTGTTTGGAGCAGCGGAACCCTAGAATCTCAAGGCTCTGCAACCAAATGTTGTGAAACTAGCCCCAAAAAGAGAAGAAAAGAGATATCAACGCCTTAGAAATAAGCCACTTCGAGGGGGCAACCTCCAATACATTACATGAATGAAAAATTCTTGGATGATTCAAATTACAGATACTCCTTTCTATATATAGGAGTCCATGGGGCCATAATGTAATCCTAGTGGGGTCACAATGTAATCCTAGCCGACCTAAAAATAATAATTTAAGGGCACAATAATAACAATATGGGGGTTACAAGGGTACAATAATAACAATAAAGGGGTTACACTAACAACAATAAGGGGCTATACCAGTAATATAGGGACCTAACATGATGTAAAAATGCACAATGTATAGATGAGGGGCCGCAACGATCCCGCATGGGTATCACTCCCGTATATGGTCACTAACGAGGAGGTGGATTGCCTTATTGCTACTTGGCCTCTGCATTGGAAATTAGGCTTCAAATTAGGTATGCAAGACACTGCAGGTACGAGCACCACAAAGGTCACCCAGCCCACCACCACCAAAGAGACCGAAGGATAGGGCAAGAGTATTGGGAAGGGAGTGGACCCAGAATCACAGAAGGATGGATGGGGCAAGAGTACTTGGAAGGGAGTGGACCCAGAATCACAGAAGGATTCGCAACAGGATCTGGGCATAGAGGGCCTGGATGTGGGAGGTGTTGACTCCCCTCGAGGTAAGAAACGGAATGGTGACCCTCTTAAAGGACCATGGAAGAAGAAACAAGATCAATGGCTAGAACGAGACATAGGAGTTACTCTAAAAAAAGAGGACCTAGAGAAGATCGTAGACATAGTCATCCTCACCGCAGAACATAAATGGCTAGCTCTGGAAGAGCAGCAGAAGACCATGGTTGATACACTCCAGGCTGAGCTCCGAGCTCTGTAGCTTGACACTGACACCCTGAAAATGAGTATAATTCAGGCAAGGCTGGCCCTAGCAATAAGCAGCGCATTGATCATTACAGTAGAAAGCCACCTTTGCCCTCTACCAGGCTCAACCCTCATGTTGAGCCCACCCAACTTAGGCGTGCAAGTCTAGGCCTGCAGAGGGATATGGTTAGATTTAGCCCGGCTTCCAAATGAACCATTGCACGTCCTCCACACATCCGTTTTCAAAGAAATTCAACATAGAAACCCTTGGGTGCACTAGTAGCTCTGTACAGCTAAGTAGACAATTGTGGAGAATACTGTTGAAGTGACCCAAGCACAGGCTGCATACACCCTTGCCATCAGGCAACAGATAGAATTGGAACGCCTAATAATTAGGATCTACACAGATGTCATTGAGGATATTCCAACTTCTCTCACACCCCAAGCCAAGATTGAGGGGCTTGTTGTAGCATTAAAGGCTTCAAGGACCGAGATTCAGGATGTCAAGACATAGATGGAACAAAAAATTGCAACTTTACATGCCAAATTGCAGCTAGAAACTCCACCTGAGGTAAGAGCCTAGCGAATCGCACTGGTAATCGAGGCGACTAATACAATCACAACTCAGATTGCTTAGGGCATAGCGTTATTGGAGACAGCTATGCAGTTGTGGTCTAAGGTGGAACGTGACCCCCTCCTACGAGATTTTACTCAAGAACTGCACCAGAACGAGGAAGATTTTGAACAACTTGAGGCTACTATGTCATCCTCGATCCTTGCTCAGCGCTTGGCACGACTTCATAATAGCCACCAACTTAGAGATGAAATTGAAGAGCTCCACCACAAAAAGAAGTTTCTCAGTGACCACTTCAAGCCTTGGGCTGATGAAGCCTTCAAGCTCTCTCATGACGTGGATATCGCAGTTAAGCAGCTGAACTAGACTTTGGAGAGCGTCACTATTGCTACAGAAGGTACAACTTCACAAAATTTGGTGGAGATTGCTCAGAATGATGTTGTGCAAAGTGAAGGAGTGTTGCCCTCACTGGTTGATGTGATCAAGTAGTTTCAGGTGAAGATGCAGACCCCACGGCCATAGTGACTTGGGACGAGTCACATGATTGTGTTGGGGGCCTATTGGAACAGGGTTACCTAACCCATGTTTTTGTATAATATTTTAATAATCGGTCCTGCATAGGGATCTTGGGGTGGGTCAAAGCCCCTAATGTTTTTTAATGGGTTAAATGGTAGCTCTAGGGTCGGAAAACCACAGTTTGCGGACCATAGAATAGCAAAGGCTACGATATTATAAATAGATAGATAGTTGGGCCTAGTAAGGAATTAAGTTAATAGATTGATGCTACATGTGAACTGTTAAGATATGTTTGGGTTGTTTTCAGTAAGGAATCTTGTTGGCTATGTGTGTGGAGATCCTTAGTCCTACTGTGTGCGGACCCTACTAGGCTGTGTGCGCGGGTGGTGGGGTTGTAAGTGGATCTTTGATATTAATGAATGAAAAGTATAGTTGAAGTATCTGTGTGTTATCTGAATTGGTTGTGTTTACTGCTGAAGTGCATATATGATATTTATTTAAGCTGCGAAGGTATATGTATTTTGGAATTGGCATGAGTATCTCTGTGATCTGATATTGGTTGTGATTATAGTGCTTTGTGATGGTATTTGGTAATGCGCACGTGGATGAAAATGTACTGATTAGATACAATAGCTTTGTTATGGTTATATAATTAATACATTGTTAAAAGAGCTACGAATAGACTCATTCTGTGCAAACCTAATAAGTTGCGACCTAGATTTTCCTTGAATTACCTTCTCTCTCTTAGGGTTCGGAGACCTAGTTCCAACACCCTCCCATATTACCTTGGGCGAGACCTTGGCCTGCACAAGTAGGTCATTGCTGAGAGGGCTAGTAGTATAGGGGTTTTTTGGCAAACCTTCACCTCTGAACTTGGGTCAGGACCCCTCAAGCCAACATCTATCCTCAACTCACCTCGTACAATAATATTCCCTAAGTACACTAAAGATTTTTTTCCAAATTCACATTTTGACATCTTCCAAAACAATTGTTCTTTCCTTAAGACATCAAGTACTTTTCTTACATCCATGACATGTTCATCAAGTCATTTACTGAAAATTAATATATCATCTACATACACGATGACAAACTCATAAATAAATGGCTTCAAAACATCATTCATCACATGCATGAAGGTAGCAGTAGCATTACATAAACCAAAAGGCATAACAAGTCATTCAAACAAACCTCGCTTTGTTTTGAATGTCGTCTTCCAAATTTCTCCTTCAACAATTCTAATTTGATGATAGCCACTCCTTAATTCCAACTTAGTGAAACACTTTGCATCTTTCAATTGATCAAATAAATCATCTATTATAGGAAGTGGATAATGGTTCTTTACCATAATCTTGTTCAATGCACAGAAATCTATTCCCTTTGTCCAACAACTCTTGGATTTGCTTTTTGATTTCAACGCTCTCCATCACCAACATCCTATACATGCCAATGTTAGGAAGAGGACAATATTGTTGCAACTGTATCTCATGCTATATTCTCATCTTGGGAGTTAACCCCTTTGGATCTAGAAAATTCTCATTGTTTTGATTAACCACTTCAATAAATTCATATTTAAACTTTGGATCAAAACCATGGAAGTATTCACAATCAACATCATTATTTGGTTTAATCACAAGAAGCACAACACTCTTGCTTGAATTCACTTGTCTTTTCATTTTCCCTACATTAACTATTGAAAGATTTATTTTCTTGCGATGAGCTCTTACAATATACTCCACACCATTTTTGAAGAAGTGGTACTTGTTTTCATGGCGATAGCATATAGATTTTCTAACATATAGATAAGGAATACCCAAAAAAATTCCTAAAATATCAAGCAGTACAACATCTAATTCAGTGTCATCAATAAATTTTGTTGCAATTACAAACTGAAGAATACGCTTTCTTGTAACCTGAAAATTTGATTTCTTTCATATCTAACCCAATGGATATGGTTTGTGATGAGGAATGCTTTCAATATTACTTTTCTTGACAAAGTCTTAAGATATTAAGTTTTCTTGAGACCCACTATAAAATAGTGTGTCTATTTTTGTATGTTTTAATATAACCCTCACATGAAATATTCCAATTCTTGTTTCTTCATTTGCAGTACTAGTGTGAAAATTTGATGCACTAGTGATAGCAATGGATTCTTTTCCCTTCATACCCATGGCTGTAATTTTTGTTTCATCATCCGAGTCGGATCCCAAATCCTGTTGAGTGGTTGCAATTGTTTTTTGTTTTCCTTTTTTGTTGAATTTCTTGGGCCTCATCTCTGGAAGAAGCTTCCAACAATGGTCTTCATCATGACCCTATTTTAAAAATGTTAGCATGTCATTTTATCTGATTCCTTTTTAACAGATGCATTTTTCCTTCCCTTTCCTTTGAAACCCTTTCCTTTCTACCCACCCTTAAATGGCTTCTTTTTACCATCTTCTAGAATATTTTTCCCACTTGCCTCAAGGTAAGTGGCTTGCACACAAACCTCATCTAAGCTTTTGGGATTGAACATAAGGATAGTGTGCCTTAGGTAGTTATGTAAACCCCCTATATACTTCAACAATGTATCTTGGGAAGGAAAATCAACACCTAACATAAGAGCTCTTTTTCTAAATTCTTGGGTGTAATATTGCACACTTTGACCTTTAAGTTGTCTAAATTTTCTCCAATTTAGAATAGCCTTTTTCATATGTGGTAGAGGGTAAAATTGTATTTTAATTGCAACAATGAAATTAGACCAAGAGAGTGAGATCTTGCAATTTTTATTTATCTCATCTTGTGTCTTGGATTCCCACCATACTAGTGTTGCACCCTCCAATCGCAAGGAAGCTAGTTGTATCTCTGTATCATCATCTTGAAGGTTTTGAGTTCTACAATAGACCTCCAACTGACGAACACAATTTTTGATCTTCTCTACACTCACTCCACCATTATACATAGGTAAATCAAATTTAATATCAAGTTTTAACAAGGGTTGTTTACCGATTCCTTTTGAGGTAGGTTGATAAGTATGTGTAAGGGTTGTAGTAGTGGAAGAGGATGAATATGGAGGTGAATATGGTGGTGAAGATGATGTTTGGGTAGATGGAAGCTTATCACAAGTTTCATTACTTCCTCTTTTAGAACCCTCTCCTCTTGGAGGCCTTGAGCCTTCACCCTGTAACCTTGTGTTCCTCTCTTCATAAAGAACCTTCACCATCTCTATCATGTCAAATAAATAATTCCTAAAATATTTTTCATTCTCTGACATGTTATCAATTCCTCCTTCACGATACAGGCTTTTTGAAGCTTCTACTGCAACTGAAGGTGAATATTGTGGTGGAAATTGTGGCAACTATGCCCTTCTTTTCCTGGCTCAAACTATAGAACCTGCACCCACAAGTTGGCCTTCTCCTCTCTTGACCTTCAACCTTGTAAGCATTTAAACACTTTCAAAACAAATTAATCCTCTCTGATACTAACTTGATTTGAATGGAAATATTAGTCTTGTTGTGCTAAGATCCAATTCATAATTTAAGTAAATTTATTGAGGATGATGAGATTAATTGCAAGTTTAACAAGAGTTTTTATATGAATTTCATGAGAAAATTAACATAAATAAAATTCTAAATGACAACCTTTATCAGACATAAACATCACCATAAAAATTCACACAGCACAATAAGATGAAGGATTTCCCCTGCATCGGCTACGTTTCCTTAGTCCATCTTCCGATGGCTTGTCACTCTTCTATTATGATTGAAAGTGTGACTACATGTATTTACAATGCTCAAATAGATCAAAAACATGTTCCATCAGCTCCATTATTCCAAAAATTTCCTATATAGCCTATTTCTGCATTGAATTTGGCCAAAAACTGGAGAAGCTATGACCTCCCCAAGTTTCTGTACTAATCACTCCACAATTTTCTCGAAGGTCAACATCATCCTACAATTTCTCCCTTTTTCCCTACCAACTAGGTGAAGATTTCCTTGTTTCCTGGGAAGAATTTCCGCCTCCTTAAAATTACCTCTACGACCTATGGCGGAAAGTTATTTTTTAAATAAATGAGCCACCGATGGTTTCGCCAACTGTACACATGTGACCCCATATAACATTAACTGTTAAGATATAATCTGGAGGCTCGGGGCTAGCCTCCATCTTGAGGTCCCACTGGTGGTAGTGACCAGTATTGGGGCTAGAACCTGGCCCACTCCCTCATACATATGGAAGTTAAAACATAAAACGATGCTGCAGACCATATTGGTTAAGACACATATGTGTGTTGTAGCAGTGAGACCTATTGCTAGTTTCATTGAAGTCAGTTGTTCGACTCCGCGGGGCTCCGCTTGACCATTGCCAAAATTTGGTGGCCCCACGTGGTGGCCCCTAGTTGGGCCACGTGTCAACACATGGTTGGCCAAAAAATAAACCAATCATAACTTTCCAAAACGAACCTGTCAAATTGTACCACTTGGCACTCTCTAATTTGTCGAAGGATAACACACCCTTGAATAGTCAACCTGCCACGCAGGCATGCCTAATCAGCTATATAGACTATTTACTGGGCTATTTGCACATTAAAAAAGAAAAATCTTGTTTGACAAAGACAAAAAAATGTGTTCCTAGGAGCATATGGTGTTAGTTTTCTGTGAAAAAATTTGCGTTGGAGTCAGAACGATGAGATATACATGGTCATTCAGGTTCCACACCGATCCAACATATTTTGTTTTTTAGCATAATTTTGAGCACCTGATCACTGGCCTATAGTCTCTACCTATTGCTGATAGCTTCCCTATAACCCTCTTTATTGAGCCTAATTAGCCCATTTAGTCCCTAATTTATCACTTTTTTTTGAGGTGATGGTGCAAACATAGCTAATAAATCCTCTCTAGGGTTCCTATGGCAGATGATGTAGCCTTGACATTTGTTCGATATCCCTACTTATCTAACTAGGGCCATAAGTTTCTAACTACGTCATTTCCGTACTACCTCCTTTTTTAGGTATTATTCATGAGTATTCTTCTTATTTGTGTACACTCATGTGGATGAGTTTGAGTGTCTAGGTTTCAATTTGGTGGCCTCCAAACAACAAAGGAAATATGCTTTTGACTGAAACATTGTTGTTAGAAAGAGATCAGATGTTGATGGCTATTCTTATTTTATATCCTCGTATATGGCCATTTCCTATAATACTATCCATGGTGTCTCCCCTCCTAGTGTTTTCCCTCAACAAAAAGATATTCTTTAACTTAGAAAGGACACCAGGGCAGGGGACTCGTACCTTTTTTAGGGGTGTGAGCTCCCTCCATACCACTTTCCTGTGTTTATGCCCATGAGGATTTTTTTCTCTGGAATTCATCAGATAGATCCTTAATGTGGACCAAGTTCACTTTGATCCTACTAAGAAGGGATATATGTTTAAATTGGGAAGTCTTGTGTGGCAGCCTAGGGAAAATTTTAGGGGCTAATATTCGTAGGTGGGCTAATTTTCCATGCTTTTTCTAAAAAATTATTCACAAATTTCCATTTTTTTCAAAATTGATTCACCCAAATTTTATAGTATAAAGTTATTTTACCCTAAAAATTGCCAAAATTCAATATATACTAATATAAATTAATTAGAAACCTAACTATTTTTTAAAAAATATTATCAAAAATTTTACAATTTACATATTGGGTACTAGTAAGATTCGCCAAGGTTTCTAAACTTTAAGATAAAATTCCATCCTTAAAATTTTCCATGGCGCCGCCTTTTAATGTCAATTCTAGGAAGGCCTTAAGGGAAGTTGAGAAATTACTCAAAAAGATGTATTTTGATCTATGGGATGTCTAGAATCATTACTGTCAAGGTGTTATTCCCAAGAGAAGAGAGAAGATAAAGGATTCATCTTAGGAGCATGAATATAGGCTTGAGATCGAATGGAAATCTAATTTTTATTCGTGGCCTATTAACACGAAGATCGAGATAGAGACTCCCACGATGAAGGAAAAAACACATAAAAGGACTATTAACCAAATTGGAGATGTGGAGATGGAGGATGTACACTCTAGTAAGAAGGAAAAGACCTAAGACACACAAGAATAAGAAGTTGATACCAGGATAGTGGAGATAAGACTAGATCAACCAGGCTTCCAATTGACTTTGGAAGACCCATTATAGACTGTTGCTTCATCCTCTTTAGAGGTAGTTATTTTAGGTTCAAAAGGAATTTCAATTGCTACTAGTCAATTTGGCCTACTAGAAATGCCATTTAATAAAGAAACAAGAATGTAAAGGAAGAGATGAAGTAGCAAATGAAATCTCATTCAGTCATTTCCTTCGGGATCTCAGTTCAAAGCGTTGAATATACCTTTAGATTTGACAAGTGTCCCTTTGTCGGATAATATCAACCTCCACAGGAAAGTGTGAGAGATTCTATAGAGTGAGCTCAATAGAAATAAAATGACCATCACCGACGCTGAAAAGCTACTAGATAAAGCTGCAACGAGGTTAAATAAGGACAGGTCCAACTCCATATCTCTACACATGTAGAAAGCATTAGTTCCCTAAATTACTAGTGTAGGCCCTTATTGTTGTTAGTGTAACTCCCTTATTGTTATTTTTGTACCCCTGTAGTCCCCATATTCTTATTATTGTCCCGCATAAAACCCCACTATTGCTATTGTTGTGCCCTTACATTATTATTGTTAGGTCAGCTAGGATTATATTGTGATCCCATGAACTCCTATATATAGAAAGGAGGTATTTTCATTTTAATCATCCAATAATTTTTCATTTATGTAATGTAAAGGAGGTTTACCCCTCGAAGTTTATGATTTATAAGGCGTTGATCTCTCTTTTATTTTTCTCTTTTTGGAGCTGGTTTCATAACATATGGTATTAGAGATTTGGATTCTAGTGTTTCGTTGCATCAAACAGATCATCGTAGAATATTCACTATAACCTTTTCTATGATGGTTCAGAAGCTAAAAAAAAAACCCATTCGCAAAGAAATCCTGAAGAATGTCATGTAAAAATTTTAGATCTTGGTCCATAATATTTTCGGAGATATGATCTATAGAAATTATGGTTTTTGCAGTCTCCTGAATTTCATCTCAAAGAGGTGGCATAGGAAAATCGTCATAACTCTCTCTCTAAGCATCATATTGAAATTCTATAAAAATGGCTGAAATCACACGGACAATAGTTTACTGTGTATCAATTTCAGAGCTGAATGAGGAAACAGTGACACATCACACTCCGTGCAAATTCCCTCTACTGAACTAGTCCATAATTAGGTCACTGCGGGAGATTAGGAATAAAGTTTCCTTGAACAATCCAAATCAGGTCAGACCTATTGAATTGGAAGGAATATTCTGAGGGCTACTAAAGGACTAAAGATAAAATATCAGGAATCCGAAATTCCATAGATACATTATTTTCAATATCGAGCTCCTCAAAAGCAAGAAAAAGGTGTGTATTTTATTTCAAATTGTATAAGCATTGTTTAAAAATTCATTTTGAAGTGATTACAAGGGCATAATGAAGCATAGATATTAGTATTGGGTTCTAAAATGGCTCCTAAAAAGAATTCAACACCCATTAAGCCCTCAAAAGCCTCTACTATGACTCATGAATAGGAAGAGGTGCAACATGACATATCAATATTACATGACCAAGTGCACCAAATTGCACTCTCGCAAAGAGAAACAAAAAATGAAATGGATGTTTTGAAGAAAGGCATGGAAGCTAAGATGGATGGTTTGAAGAAAGGCGTGGAAGATAATATGGATGGTTTGAATAAAGGCATGGAATCTAAGATGGATGGTTTGAATAATGGCATGGAAGCTAAGATGGATGGAATGGAAACGAAGATGGATGACATGGAATCTAAGATGGATGTAATGGAAGCTAATATGGATGACATGGAAGCTAATATAGATGAAAAAATGAAAGAAAATATGGAAGACATGAACAATGATCTAAAAATTGACATGGAAGGTTTGAAGGAAGTTTTGACAAGGTTGATACAAGAAATGATTCCTAATGGTGAAAAGGTAGTACATGAAACTCATGATGAGAACAAAATAAATGTTCATCGTGATTCCATAAAATCTAATGTTGGATTGAAGACCCACCATATTCCAAAGATCAAGACGAGGAAGTTTGATGGCAAGGATATAGTAAAATGGATACTACAAATGGAGCAATATTTTGATCTCCATAATCTTCAAAACACACAAAAGGTATGCATTGCAACTTTACATTTAGAAGAAAATACATTTGTATGGTATCCATGGTTTTTATCTCATAATTTTTTTTTCACTTGGTCATTTTTTATAGAGGAAGTTATAGCACAATATGAGGATACAAAGAGAAACACCTTCTTTCACCAATTGATAAATCTGAAACAAAAGGGTTCAACAGTGG
Source organism: Pinus albicaulis (assembly GCA_034641835.2). Classification (NCBI taxonomy): domain Eukaryota; kingdom Viridiplantae; phylum Streptophyta; class Pinopsida; order Pinales; family Pinaceae; genus Pinus; species Pinus albicaulis. The sequence continues at coordinate 118,386 of JAXQQM020091767.1, read as the reverse complement.
AGCATCTTGAGGACTTCCAAAAATTGAATATAAGGGTAACTGATATTCTAGAGGAGCATAGGATTAATGTCTTCATAGAGACTTTAAAGGATAACAACCAACCTGAGGTTTGCCTTTGCGAATTGATTCATTGGACAAGGCATTCAAGTTAGCAAGAAAAATGTAAAGTCAAATTCAGGTGACAAGAAAGACTACCACTCACATATATAAATATGGAAGTGTTGCTATTCCTAGAATTCCACAACCTACAATGTTGACACCACAAAAATTGGAAGAAAAAATAGCAAAAGGGCTTTGCTACAATTGTGATATCAAATACACTAAAGGTCATAAGTGTGTTGAGAATAAATTATTTTACATACATTGTGAGGAGGAGGAAAATGAAAAAGAAAATTCAAAATAAGAGGATATACATGGGAAACAACCCTAGATAAAGAAGAAATGAGTCTGACCATATCCTATAATGCATTGGTAGGAAGTACCATTCCTCAAAATCTCAAGATAGAAGGACTTATCAAGAAGAAAAATGAATTAGTGTTGATTGATTCAGGCAGTACCCGTAATTTTATTCATTGTAAGGTATCCAAGGAATTGAAATGCTTCCTATACCTAGCACCAGAGTGTCAACTGATGGTTGCAAATGGAGTTACTATAAATTGATTTGGAAAATTCCATAATATAAAGATAACCATGGGGGAACATGTATTGAATAGTCCAATGCTTTCCATTCCAATGGGAGGTGTTGATGTTTTAATAGGAGTGCAATGGTTACAATATTTGGTGACGGTAGATTTTAATTCAAGAAATTTTCTTGATTTTTTTTTCGGAAGGAAAGGATTTTGAATTACAGGGTATCGAAGGGAAGATGGGAATAATAATAAGCTTTAATGGCATTACAAAGCTTTTGAATAAAGAACAAAGAGGCATAATTTCACAATTATGCTCACTAGAAGTTCCAACATCAAAACCACTTATTTCTCCAGATTTGCAGAACGTCTTGGACAATCATTAAAAGGTGTTTGAAACTCCTAAAGTACTCCCACTTATTCGTGATCATGATCATGCTATTAATTTGATTCCAAGGGAGAAGGCTAGAGGCTCGTGAACTGGCCTATAAGGCCTCTCTTAGTGAGATTCAAGGCCACTTTACACGTCTCTTCTTCTGGAAGGGAAATTGAAGGGATCGTATCCATCTTCTTTATGAACTTCTGCTAAATCTCTGTTGGGGCACGCTTCGGTCCTATAGCTATCATAGAACGAAACGCAAGCACCTATGGAGGCGGATTGGAGAGGGGGGGCAGAGCCCCCGCTAGGCTCCATAAGCAGCGAAGGACGCCGCAGGGCTGAGTGCAGGGGCGCAACAGCCACAGGGGCATGCGAAGAAACACCCTGCAACCCTAATGCATGCAGAACGCGGGGAGGAGGCGGGGAGAAGACTAGACTTAAAGGAATTGGACTCCACTGACCAAAGAGGGAGTCAAAAGCTATTTTGTTGGCAAAGGATTCTTTGTTTTTGTGTTCGAAAAGCCAGAAGACAAAAGTTTAATATTCAGAAATGGCCCATACTTCATGGGACCGCAGGGATTGTATCTAAACAAATGGTCCTCAGACTTTGACCCTTCCCAGGATGTCCCCTCTGCAGTGCCGGTATGGGTGAGACTCCCCCATCTGCCCCTCCACTGCTGGAACCAAAAATCCCTCGAGATCATCAGTAATGCGCTTGGTAAATACATAGACCAAGCTACAAGAAAAGATCAGTACTCATGTGCTCGCATCTGTGTTGAATTTTACCTAGAGGAGGAGCTACCAGAAGCAATCAAGCTCACTGTTGCTGGGTGGACGCATGTACAAGAATTGGATTATGAACAGCTCCCTTTAAAATTAGACATTGTCATGGGCATGGACACTTTGCCAAGCATTGTAAGAAAAAGGCTGAGGAGCAACCAGACAAATAGAATGGGGATCAATGGACTCTAGTCCAGAAATCAGCACACCCAAAAAAAGGTGTCGGCAAAGGCAATACGAAAGGGATTCCTAGCAGTTCCAAGCCCAATCAGGAAGATGATGCAACCCCAAAAGGAACAGAAAGCACCCAGATCAACTCAACAGTCTCAGACGAGAAAAATTTGGTGCAGGCAGAAATTAGCCCCCAAGCAAAGAAGGAGGGAAAGCTATTCAGATCGATTCTTTCCAAGGCAGTCCATCCAACCCCACATATGTTGGAGTCACAAGGAAAAAAATAGCAGAAATCTCAGGCTCCTCGGAGGACGAAACCTACGAGCATCCCTCTAAAAGAGCTGGAAGGAAATCCTGCAAAGCAATGAGGGAAGAGGAGGCTGAAAGACTCAAAAATCAAGGAAGTCAGGCCACAATAGAAATTTCTATTGGACGAAACACCAGACCAAGGCCTCCCAAGGGAGGCCCCACCCCTCCCTTGAGTAAATAATGAAACTCGTCTCTTGAAATTGTAGAGGATTGGGGAATACTTCCAAAATAGAAGCAGTTAAGGACCTCTTGAAAACAGATCCCTCAGACATACTCATGCTCCAAGAGACTAAGATAGAAGGGCAAGCCCTCCTATATATCAACAAGACAAAGTGGAATAAAAGTATAGGCAAGGCAGTCAGCGCAAGGGGCACTTCCAGAGGGTTGGAAACTCTCTGGACAGAAGGCACGTTTCAGCTAAACAAATTTCATGAATCCCAGCATTGGATCTTCACGGAACCAATGCATAAAGCAAGTAATTTGACCATCTCTCTCTTCAATCTATATGTTCCTGTCAATTACTTTGAAAAAAGAGAATGTTGGAACTCTCTCTTAGTTTTTTTAGAGTAGCTTTCCCCCAGCAACATCATCATAGTTGGGGATCTTAATATAGTCCTGAAAGCAAAAGAGAAGAGGGGCGGATCCTACACCAGAGATCACTTGTTGGCCACTATGGATGAGCTAAACTAGTATTGGGATCTCTTAGATTTCAATCCTGTCCGAGGACTTTTCACTTGGTCCAATAACCGGGTTGGGCCGGACCACATTTCTGCCCACCTGGACCGATTTTTGGTGCAAAGTGCCCTTATGATGAACAAAAATATCATTCTCACAAAAATTCTGCCCAAATTGACCTTAGATCACAAGCCAATTCAGCTTCTACTGGAAGAAGAAGAAGATCTGGGCCCCATTCCTTTTCGATTCAGCCCTCTTTGGATCGAGAGAGATGGCTTCATGGAGAATGTGAAAGCAGCATGGGCCAAATCCTTCACAGGTTCCTCAAGCTTCGTCTAGGAACAAAAGTTGAAGGCCCCAAAACATGTGCTGAAGGAATGGATAAAAAAACCAGATCCCTCTCCAACCAACCAAAGAAAAGAAGCAGTTCAGATGTTGCAGTCCCTGCAAATAGATATGGAAAGCAAAGATATCACTGTAGAGCTGTTGGAAAAGGAAATAAAAGCTCAACGATCCACATACCAATCCTTTCGAACAGAAGAAGAATATTGGAGGCTTAAATCCAGAAGTCTGTGGCTTAAGGCAGGTGATCGGAACACCTCATTTTTCCACTGAAAATATAGGGCAAGACTGTCTCAGAATCATATAGCAGAAATCAAAAAAATGGAGGGCCAGTTCTGCAAAGGATTCAACCAGGTTAAAGCTGCTGCTAAAACTCACTTCAGGAATCTATACAACGAGGGAAACCAAGGCAATGATGAGGAAGCTGCAGACTTCCTCTCTAACATCCCTTTACTCATCAAACTTGAAGATAATATAGCTCTTTGTAGACCCATTTCTGAGGAGGAAATTATTAATGTAATCTGGTCCATGGAAGCAGACAAGGTCCCAGGGCCTGATGGATTTACAATCCATTTCTACAAGTCTTGTTGGGATATCATCAAATTTGATCTCCTTAAAATGATAAGAGGCTTTATGAAAAAATCTAAGATAGGAGGAGGAACCAATTCCACCTACCTAGCTTTAATTCCTAAGGATTCCAACCCTGAATCATTTGCAAGATTCAGGCGTATATCGCTGTGTAATGCATCTTACAAAATCATAGCCAAATTCTTAGCAAATCATATCAAGCCCCTACTCAAAAATACTGATCTCTAGTTCCCAAGGCAGATTCGTGGAAGGCAGGCACATTATGGATAACGTTATACAAGTTCAGGAGACCATTAACTCAAGAAAATAGTGAAGAGAGAAAGGTACGTTGATTAAACTTGATATGGCGAATGCTTTCGATAGAGTTAATCGCTTGTTCATTTGCAAAGTTCTCCTCTCTTTTGGCTTCTCTCATCATTTCGTTCAGCTCATAAAAGCATGTATAGATAACCCGTGGATTGCTCTCCTAATCAATGGTCGTCCAACCAATTTCGTCCAAGCTCAGAGAGGCATCAGGCAAGGATGCCCTCTCTCCCCCTTCCTGTACATTCTCATGGCGGATTCCCTTAGTAGAAAACTCTCAGCTGAAAGAATTGCTGGCTCCCTCCTGGGCCTCAAACCTTCCAATGGATCAGTCCCACTGAATCACGTTCTCTTTGCGGATGACTCCCTGCTCCTTGGAGGTGAATCCACCAGAATTTTGAAAGCTTTCAACTCTATTCTGAGAAGCTATTGCAGGGTTTCAGGTGCTTTAGTCAATGAGAGTAAAAGTGAAGTCTTCAGTGGGAATATAGAACAACAAGAGATCACAAACATTTCAAAGCTTCTCCGGTTCAAAGGCCATGCACAATGGGACAGGTTCAAGTACCTTGGTCTTCCCATCTCCTCTGGCGTGAATAAGAGGTCCCTCTGGAATGATATCATCAGAAAAATTAAATCTAAAATATTTGCTTGGGGAGGCTACTGGTTAACAAAAGGCGGTAAAGTCATCCTTATCAAATCTCAGTTGTCTGCTCTTCCAATTTATCAAGCAGCATTTCTTCTAGCTCCAAGAAATGTGATGGAGCAGATCTCTAATCTCCTTAGAGATTTCTTATGGCAAGGTGGGAAGGGCAATGACAAAAAAATGCATTGAGTTAACTGGGACTTGGTTAAGAAGCCGATTGCTGAGGGTGGACTGCAAATCCGAGACCCCTCCCTAGTCAACACAGCGTTGGGAGGCAAGATATTGTGGACGATGATCCACGACCCCACACATCTTGTCACTGTCACATTATGATCAAAATACGCAGACAATGACACCCTCAGAAAAATGCAATTGGACAGTTCTGTAAATTTCACGCAAGTTTGGAGGCTCTGCTGCAAAAGCAGCAAATTCTTCAAAAATTTCGTGTACAGAATCCCTAGTAACAACAAACGTACTCATCTGTGGCACGATCACATCATGGGGTGTGATCCCTTGGCAGAAAACGAAGATATTGCTGATCTCAGAAACAGGTTGGACAGAGCAGGTGTAAACAGCATTTTTGACCTGACGAATTGGGACCATCATGGTGATTGGGCAGGCTGGGACTTCCATGGTGTCCCTGCTCGATTATCCACTCAAGAGAACTTGCTTGAAGATCTGCTTGAGGATGCTGCTCTGGTCAACCGTTCCATGAAAGACAGTTGGGGATGGGGCCTGTCAGGAGTTTATTCAACAACAGTGGGTTACAGAGCTTCGCAGGGTTCTAGGAACAGCAGTCAAACTCCGTCCTTTTGGAAACAAGTTTGGGAGCCATTAGCTTTACCAAAAGTAAATTTCTTCTTCTGGACTCTGGCTCACAATAAACTTCTAACGGGAGATAATCTTGCAAAAAGGAAGATCGTGGGGCCACATAGATGCGTGCTTTGTAGATGTAACCTTGAAACTGCCCAGCATCTATTCCTGGACTATAACTTCACCAAAGAGGTATGGGGTCTAATACTCCAGGACTTTCATATTTCTATCCCTACACAGATCTCTGTCTCGGAAATCTTTGCCTCTTGGAGTACCTTCTACCCTCATCGAATCCCTTCCAAGTCTTTCTGGCATAAAGTATGGATAGCTCTTCCCAAATTTGTTTGTTGGTAGCTTTGGTTGGCTCGTAATCTATGGATCTTCAAAGATCAACAGCATTCCCCGATTCAATCTGTTGCAAAAGCCAAGTCTCTCCTCTTGGAAGCGGCCCAACAGTAGTATTACAAAGAAGACCCCCTGCTCTCGCCCGAGGAGAAGAGGTGGCTAGCCCTTGAGCCATATCCTCGTAATTTTCTCCTCTTCCCCCAGAAAGCTAATCCGGAATGGCGAAAAAGAGATCCAGATGGCACTTTCCAAAATTGGTGGAGGTCTCAAAAATTAACCACAATATTCTTCGATGGGGCATCCAAAGGGAATCCCGGTGCTGCCGGCGCTGGTCGAGTCATCTACTCCCTGGATGGGTCACTAAGAGATTCTTTCTGCTGGGGTTTAGGTCTAAAATATAACAATCAAGTTGAGATCCTCAGGCTTCTCAAATCTTGTCTTATTGCTAGAGACAAAGGTGTCAAAGACCTCCAAGTCTTCGGAGACTCAGAGATTTTAATTAAAAAATTAATCATGGAGGACATTTTCAGCAATGTTGGTCTCAAAAAAATCTTGGGCAGACTTAAGAGAGTCTTACTATACTTTGAATCTTACAAGTTTGATCATATCCTTAGAAATTCAAACAGTGAAGCAGATCGGATGGCGAACAAAGGCTGCTCTCTCATGAAAGGGATGATAATTTCAAATGGGGAAAGTACCTTCCAAAATCCTTGAAAATGTTATATCTCAAAAGCAGCATAAGATGGATAATAGCTTTGTAATAGGGGTCGCTACGACAAAGACCCATCCTCTTTCCCTCATATAAATAAAATTGCATACTCGTTACAGTTAAAAAAAAAAAATTGATTCCAAGAAGTTTTCCTCCAAACATTAGGCCTTATAGATATCATTATGTCCAAAATAGAAAAATTGAACGTATGATTGCAAAAATATTAGAGGTTGGTATAATTAAACCTAGTTAAAGTTCCTTCTCTACTACAGTAGTATTAATGCATGAGAAGGATGGATCATGGCATATGTGTCTGGATTATAGGGAGCTCAATAAGCTCACTATTAAAGATAAATTTCACATTCCTGTGATTGATGAATTATTGGATGAATTACACAGAGAAATTTATTTCACCAAGTTGGATCTTCATTCAGGATATAATCAAATTAGAATGAAGATTGAAGATATTCCAAAAACAACATTTAAAACTCATGGGGGTCATTATGAATTTTTTGGCATGCCTTTTGGCCTTACCAATGCACCTTCTACATTTCAAGGGTTGATGAATTCCAATTTTAAACCCTTCCTTAGAAAATTTGTGTTTGTATTTTTTGATGATATACTAATCTAAAACAGGTCTTGGAAGGATAATGTACAACATTTTGATAGGGTGCTTAAACTATTGGAGGAGAATGAATTATATGAAAAAACCTCCAAGTGTTTGTATGGAGTACAAGAGGTGGAATATCTGGGTCATATTGTATCTCAGGAGGGTGTTAAGGTAGACCCTAACAAAATTAAATCCATTAAAGAATGGAAATTCCCCACAACCATAAAGAAGTTGTGAGGATTTCTTGGGTTAACAGGGTATTATCGCAAGTTTGTTAATAACTATTGGAGAATAGAAGCACCTCTAACAACATTATTGAATAAAGATGCATTTTCCTGGACTCCTGAAGAAGCTAAGGACTTTGAACATATTAAAGAGGCAATGTGCCTAGCACTGGTCTTAGCTATGCCAGACTTCACAAAAACATTTATTGTGGAATGTGATGCCTCAGGAAATGGAATTGGTTTTGTTTAATGCAAAAAGGAATACCCATTGCTTTTGAAATTCATCCAATCAAAGGAAAGTATTTACAAAAAGCTATTTAAGAGAAGGAAATGTTCGGAATACTACATGCACTAAAGAAATGGTGAACTTACCTAATGGGAAGACACTTCAAGGTAAAAAATGATCATGATAGTCTTAAATAATTTTTGGAACAAAGACTATCTTTAGAAGAGCAACAAAAACCGGTCACAAAGATGTTGGGTTATGTTACACTAAAAATTGTCACTTTGACATTCTGTTGACTGTATGAGCTCATTAATACTCATACATGCCTCCTCTGCAAGTCTTACAACCTTTAATCCCCATGTCAAGCCCTAAAACAGGAGGAAAACCCCTAAATATCTTTGAAACTTTGGGTACGCAGGTAACATGAGGCCTGCCCGCATTCCTAGCTTGGGTACGCAGGTAATACACTTCTTACCATCATTTCAGAACGCAGTTTTCCTTTGCAATTCTTGCGTACCCTCCTCAAAGTCAAAAAGGTGAGAAATTAAAGTCAAAAAAGTGGTTTGAGGTCAATTCTAGAAGGTTCTAGATGAGATTTATTGGGGATGAGTACGCTTTGATAAGGTGCATGTATCCCTCACCTTAAGGAACTAATCCCTTGATGTGAGGAGTCTATCCCTTTGAAGGAGGATTCTATCCCTACAAAGGTGGAATCCTAACCTCCTCATATGCTCTATAAAAGGAGGCATTGGGTAGCCTCAAAAGGTTAAGAAGTTTTTGGAGATTGAGAATTAGAGTTCAAGATTTATGTGTGATTGAGTTGAAGTGCTGTTGAGATTTAGACTTCTTTCTGCTGAGCTTTTGAGAGGAAATATCACATACCTCTTTATGCTCCTGGAGGAAGAGTGCAAGACTTATCAAAGTAGAGGAGATTCCTGCTTCGGACCCCGGGAAGGCCTTTCGAACATCAAGGCTAAGGTTGTAAGGTTCTTCTATATATTTTAAGATTAATACAATCAAGTTCTGTTTTTCTCAATAAATTGTCGTTCGATTGTTTAATTCAATAAGCTGTCGTTTGATCATTTATTTCATAGATTCCTTGATCACTATGATAGGTATCTTTTATGATTATTTTTTATACAGGTGCTATTGATATTTTCTTGTTTGTGATTGCAGATCGACGAAAGACGACACTTTCTTGCGATGAAAGAACTCTTGTTGCGACGGAAGGATTATTGTTGTGACGAAAGATCTCTTGTTGCGACGGAAGCACTACAACTGAAAATAAGCATTTGGATCTAAGGTAAGATCGACACCTTAATAGCATTTATTTGTAAAACGAATATATTTAGAGAAAGACAAACTTAGTTGTTCGTTTGTTGCTAGATTGTCTTCTAACACTAGGGAGATCAGTCTTGTCCGCAAGAATGATTTATCCAGCCAACAAATTGGCGACTCCACTGGGAAAGAAATTGTTGTTTTTGGTTATCTTTTATTTTGATTTGAGGAAAAGTTTTTCCTAGTTTTTGACTGATGGATATCTGCCTGGGTAGCTTAGTTTTTCTCTGTTTTTGAAAATTTTGAAATCTTTTAAGTTTTTCTTGAAATTTTATGGGGACCGCACTTTTTTATTTTGCACAGTGCGGGAAGTTTTGCACTTTCCTTAAGTAAACAGTATGGGACCGCACCTGTTACTTCTGGGAGCCTGCAGACCCTGTTAAAATTTTGGAAAAGCTCTAGATTTCTTTTTTCAGTTTAGTTTAGATTTGATTTAGGATTCTTAGCATCTACCCAGATCTGTATGTTTCTGTCAAAAATCTCTTGTTTCTGAATTTCTTTCAGCAATTTTTCATCTCATCAATCTCCATTAAGTTAATTGGTTGTTTTGAGTCTCTTTTTTGAGAAATTATTAATTTTATTTCCTTTGGTCATTACTTAGAGGTTTGTCTCAGTCTTTTCACAATTTTACATCTTTTTGCTTTTGCTTTTGCAAAAAAATTTCCCCCTCATTCGCCAGGGGGGGCTAAATTGTGTATGAGTGTTAATCTCCTTTGAGTGTTTTTTGATATTTGGAACTTTCACCACATTTTATTGACTTGCACTTGATTGGTTCTTAGATTACATTAGAATCATCTTGTGTTTGAGAATTCTCTTGCATAAATCACATTTGCATAATTAGAATTCTCATTTTCAGAATATAAATGAAAAATGTGCATAGATTACATTTGCATACTTTTCAAGTGAATTGTGCATAGATTACAATTGCATAGTTTACATTCTGAAAAATCAATTGTAGATTTAGATCAGTTTCTTTGATTTGAATTTAGATGTTTTTATGCTTGTTTTAAAAACACAAAAATATAAAAATTGTTTTGGGATTGATTTGCATTAGTTTTTCTTGATGAAATTAGTGCATTAGAGAATTTGTTATATTTTCTCTTAGTTATAAATTTTTGCATTGTTGGAAGTGAATGGAAACTCTGTCCTTACTTTAGTTAGGATTCATCGAATTGAAAAGATTACATTATAATATTCGATTGCATTCAGTTTTGGGTCAGGTCATAACACCATTGGTTTCATATCCATTTAACCTTTGAGTAATAACAGCCTAAATAACACAACGCTTAATAAAATTCATCTAGTAATTTGTACATTTTTAGGGCTCTTTCCACCAATCTAGCTCAGGATTAGTGCTTTGGAATAGGTTGTAGTTAACTTTCCAAAGCACTAAAACAAACAAGTAGATAAATCTTGCGGTAGGAAATAAATCCAATTGTAACTGGTACAATCTGGGACGCTTCTCTTAAAGAATTCAATCACAATATCATGTCTGAACCTTTGATAAAATCAATTATGTTTCATTGGGAAAGATAGAATATTTTACGTGCATTACAAATGGTAAACCTCGGATTAACCATTGTCTAGGAGCCTGGGGTCACTTGTCGGTAAACCTCGGATTAACCATGTCGAGGAACCTTCAAGGGGATTGAGCTTTGTTACTCTGCCCTTGCGCGTGGAATCGGATCGTAGACTGTTCCCCCAGTTGTATTTGTTATTGTTGGTAACCTTAGCGTCCATAAGCTTAAGATTATTTCCTAAGGTGATGGTGAAGGAAAGATCTCACTGTACCTGGAGTAGACGTCGACTAGACTCACTTGGACTCTCTGGGGGGTTCTCTTCACTCGAGATGGTTTTGTGAAGAAACTTGTGCTAGTCTGTTTCATTAAGCAGGTTGTCAAGGTAACTTTTCCAACTGGCCTTTCTGTATTAAATTCTACGATGTTGGATTTCATCACCAAATAGTGTTTTTAGTATGGGAAGTTACTATTTGTGTGTGGTTTGACTCCTATATTTGATAGCGTGTGTTAATTTGTTTGTTTTTACTTTTAGAGACCATAGGTGTGAATTGTGAATTGTTAATTTTAGTTTTAAATTGTTAATAAAATTCACTGAAGTTGAATATAATGGCAACTGTTCCGGAATTTACCAACCAAGGAATCCCTCTTAACGAGATTCCTAGTACTTATCCTTGCTTTGGAAATGTTGGTCCTCCTTATATGGCTACTTTGTCATTACCTGGATTTACAATAGGTTTACCGATATGGTTATTTTCAACTTCGTTGGCCCCGAATGCTCCAATTGTTCCACCTCAACCGGATGCTTCACAGAGTTCACCATCTCAACATCACCAACCTTCTGTTGACCCTTTACCTTCTTCGCCTAATATTTCTTCCTCCATTTCTTCCTCTTTTATTGGTAAAAGTCTTGACGCTAGTAACCAGGTGGCTAAGAAGAAGAAGAAAGGGAAGAAGAAGAAGAAGAAGAAGCAAGATAAGAAAGAAGTCAACCAGTCAACCATGGCTATAAGTGTTGGTTGTGTTGAGGAAACCTCCAACATGCATCGTAAACCCAAATACCCTTGCAGGCTTTGTAAGGGTGACCACTTCCTTATTAATTTTCCTGGTATTCCTAAGGTCTTGGAAGTATGGTCGGAAAAATCTCATCAACTTTCCGTTGATCCATCAACCCGTGATAGTCAGGTTCCTGGGAAAAAGGGAAAAATTAGGTTTCCTTGTAAGTTATGGAAAGGGAGTCATCAAACTCACATTTTCCCTCACATGGATGAAGCCTCAAAATTATTGGAAAACCTTACTGTTCCACATCAATAATTTCCAACTGGTTACCGTAAAATTTCTCCCAACCTACCGTCAACTGACGGAGTGATTGATCTAATTTAAAGTACAGTCGATCCCACTCTTCCATTGGAGAGTGAAACTCATATCACTCAGGTTGATGATCCATTAGTTGATCAAGTGGTCGATTCGATTTCACATTCGGTCGATCCCATTCTCCCTGTAGAGAGTGAAATTCATACCGCTCAGGTTCTTCTTGTTACATCAGATTCTTCTACGCCGGGGGGCATTTCACCTGTTTCTACAGAACCCCCTCCAAGTACTGAGGTCTTTTCCTTTGATTGGAATAGACTGATAGAACCTCATCTTCCTTCCTCCATCCCTTTCCAAATCATTGTGAAGTTGGGTGGTAGGGACATACACCGCACACAGGTAGATGAAGGTGCTTCTGTTAGTATTCTATCCTCAACTGCTTGGAAAGCTTTGGGTTCCCCTCATCTTGTGCCTATTACAGAGAATCTGGAAGCTTTTAACAGAACCATTAGTGAACCTTTTGGGATCCTTCCTAAGTTTTCTATTACTTTGGAAGGTAAAACTATCTGTATTGATCTTATGGTAGTTTGAGGCCCCTTGGATTTCAATTTAATCCTTGGGCGAGACTATGTTTATGCAATGAAAGTTGTCATATCGACACTCTTTCGCATAATGTCTTTCCCTCACAATGGAAATATTGTGACTGCAGACCAACTTTCATTCCCTAGTCTTGATTCGACTACCAATGATCCGACATCCCTAAATGTTCCTCATACGCAAGTGGTATCTACCCCACCACGGGTTAATTATGTGGCAACTAGTCCCATGTTTTCAATTACCGATGTAAGCGAGCCTCTCACTATTTTCTCATCTTCCTTTGATCCGGTAATTGACATGGAAAATTCTATGGGATTATTTGAATGCGATGTTTTTATCCCTTTTGAGTCCCTTGACATGTCTTCCTTTCATAGAACTATTCTTCCATCTGATGAATACCTCTTGGAAGCCATGATCAAGGTGTGTCCATTGACATGTGTTTCTTCTAGTTGGAAGCCATGATTAGTGGCCCCTGAGGATAGTTCCTTTTACTGTGTCAACCTCATTAAAAAATGAATCAGTGAATGAGGATAGTTCTTTTCCTGTGCCAACCTCGTTAAAAGATGAAACAGGTGTCTTCGAGGATGGTTCCTATTACTGAGTCAACCTCGTTAAAAAATAAATCAGGTATGAGGATGGTTCTTTTCTTGTGTCAACCTCGTTAAAAAATGAATCAGTTGGTCAGAGGATAGTTCCTATTACTGAGTCAACCTTGTTAAAAAATGAATCAAGCCTGAGGATAGTTCCTTTTACTGTGTCAACCTCGTTAAAAAATGAATCAGTGGCTAGTGAGGAGAGTTCCTTTTACTGTGTCAACCTCGTTAAAAAATGAATGAGTTAGTGATGAGGGCAGTTCTTTTCCTGTGTCAACCTCATTAAAAAATGAATCAGTAGGTAGATTGTAGAGAGTGGATTGATAGATTAGAAAAAAGTAGTTTATGAGGATGGTTCCTATTATTGAGTCAACCTCCTTAAAAAATGAATTAGGTATGAGGACAGTTCTTTTCCTGTGTCAACCTCATTAAAAAATGAATTAGTTGGTCTAAGGATAATTCCTGTTACTGAGTCAACCTTGTTAAAAAATGAATCAGGTTTGAGGACAATTCTTTTCCTGTGTCAACCTCATTAAAAAATGAATCAGTTGGTCAGAGGATAGTTCCTGTTACTGAGACAACCTCGTTAAAAAATGAATCAGGTATGAGGATAGTTCTTTTCTTGTGTCAACCTCATTAAAAAATGAATAAGTAGGTTATATAGGTAGATTGTAGAGAGTAGATATGAGGATAGTTTCTTTTACTGTGTCAACCTCGTTAAAAAATGAAACATTTAGGTGAGGATAGTTCCTGTTACTGAGTCAACCTCATTAAAAAATGAATCAGGTATGAGGAAAGTTCTTTTCATGTGTCAACCTCGTTAAAAAATGAATCAGTTGGTTTGAGGATAGTTCTTGTTACTGAGTCAACCTCGTTAAAAAATGAATCAGGTATGAGGACAGTTCTTTTCCTATGTCAACCTCGTTAAAAAATGAATTAGTAGGTTATATAAGTAGATTGTAGAGAGTAAATATGAGGAAAGTTCCTTTTACTGTGTCAACCTTGTTAAAAATGAATCAGTATATCAAGAGGAAAGTTCCTTTTACTATGTAAACCTCGTTAAAAAATGAAACACGTTGCCATGACCATAGTTATTTTGCTGTGTCAAGCTCGTTAAAAAATGAAGCAAATCCTCCCCTAATTAAGTCGAGTCTTTGACTAGATCTCATAAATGTTAAGTCATATATTTAGGTTAGTTATTTTAGTTTTTGCATAATTTTCTTACAGTTTTAGGTCGGGTCTTTCATATGATCTCGTAAATGAACCTTCATTCCATCCAGCTATTAATTACCAGCAGTGTTTTTAGTTGAATGAAATGAAGCTGGGGGGGCATGCACTCTAGCAGTTACGCTTAGGGGGCACCAAGCATAGTTTTCTCTCTGTTTCAAGCTTGTGTAAAAATGAAACCACTCTGAAGCATAGTCTTTCTTTGTTTCAAGCTTTTGTAAAAATGAAACCTATCTGGAGTTAATTTCGGTTATTTTCAAGACTCGTTAAACTCATGAAAATCCCAAGATTATTTTGCTATCTTTCATTCTCGTAAAAAACATAAAAATGCCGAGTTCTTTCCTTCTTTTCTTGCTTGTAAATTAAATTGAAAGTCGGCCATATGAGTACATTTTTATCCCTTTTTCAAACTCATTTAAACTTACATAAAAAGTGAAACTACTGAATATACTTTTATCACTTTTTCAGACTCTTGAAAATTAAGAAAAAGAAAAACATTGGAGTCCTCTTTTAAGCCCTTTTCAGACTCTCTAAACATGAAAATATTGCCGAGTACTTGGCTATTCAAACTCGTTAAAGGAAATCAACAATCGTCCCTTCAGTATAAGTTTACCCCTTTTCCGGACTGAAATGGACTATTTACGAAAAAGGTATATGTTGACTAATTACGGTCAATAGAGTTCTCTCCCGCATTATTTTATCCTTTTTCAGGCTCGAGAGACTAAATTTACGAAAAAGTACACCCATGGAGTTTTCTTAAGTTTTTTCTTCTGACTCCCTAAAATTGAAAAACACCGAGTTTCTCCTATACTGGACTCGTTAAAATTTAACAGTAAACGACCTGTTCAATTTTAAGTAGGAACGAAGCACTCCTTCTTATGGTTCAAATCTTAAACTAAGTTGGACTCATCCGAAGGATGAGCTTATAAACAAGAAAATGTTATCCTCCTCAATATTGTCAAAAATAAAGAGGTACTTACCAGAAATGGTGGGGGAAAAGAGAGAAAAATGAACCTGTTTGTTACATTTTGATTATTCGGAAAACCGTTAAACCACTCTTGAACATGACACTTTTTTTCACCTGGGTTGGTAAATCCTTTACCTAACAGTTAATCAAACCATATTGAAAGTCTTCAGCCAGTTTCTGGGTATTAGCTTTGGGTCAATTGTCACCAAGCCATCTGCAGTGTCATTATGTGTTCAAGAGGACAGTTCAAACAAACCATTCATTTGCGAAATATTTGTCTTCCATTTTGAGCATCCCTGAGTTAGTCCTTGCCAATATATTTTCAAAACTTGATCTATGATTTCGTGTTGTGGGCTTGCCTATGATGGATCACTTTCTATCGACGACAACTCATTATCTAAGAAGTTGATCTAGAAATCATCAGTACCTTGAAATTTGCATGCCTCAATGGCAGGTTTCTCGCCTTTGACGACAGGTTGCATCATTGACCTTCGATCGAATGATTCCGTGACATGTTCGACTTTAGCTCATTCATTCACATTTCATGGATTGTACTGAGTACTTTGAGAGCCATTGAAATTACTGGTGGTTTCTCTCACACTTGTTAACAGTTCGCATCATTCACTGGTAATCAAGTGGTTTCTACCATGTTCAACTTCAACACATTTAATCGCATGGATAGAATCGTACTAGTTCGGGAAGCAGAAATCAAGATCCTGGATCTAGTTTCCATCATCCAGGCTGTGAGGAGTTTTAATATTAAACTGTAGACTATTCATTATAGATGGCTGTGCCCATGATGTGTCTACATTATTGATGTATTATTAAAATCATTTCTGTATCAGAACAAGTTTAGTTAGTTTTTGATCTGAGTATGGGAATGTCTACCTCAGAGATGATATATATACATATATATATTTTTTTCATTTGAATGTTTTTACAGGTTCCGACTGGGGTGTCCACAGGATGATCCTTGAAATGATAAAGTACTTCACTCTTCATATATGACAGAATTCATCTTCATCTATTCCAGACTTCGCACTTTAGGGGGCAATCTGTTACACTAAAAATTGTCACTTTGACATTATGCTGATTGTACGAGCTCATTAATACTCATATATGCCTCCTCTGCAAGTCTTACAACCTTTACTCCTCATGTCAAGCCCTAAAACAAGAGGAAAAAACCTAAAAATCTCTGAAACTTTGGGTACACAGGTAACATGAGGCTTGCCTGCGTTCTTAGCTTGGGTACGCAGGTAATACACTGCTTACCTGCGTTTTAGAACACAGTTTTCCTTTTCAATGCTTGCGTACCCTCCTCAAAGTGAAAAAGGCGAGAAAGTAAAGTCAAAAAAGTGGTTTGAGGTCAATTCTAGAAGGTTCTAGATGAGAATTTTTGGGGATGAGTACGCTTTGATAAGGTGCATGTATCCCTCACCTTAAGGAACTAATCCCTTGATGTGAGGAGTCTATCTCTTTGAAGGAGGATTCTATCCCTACAAAGGTGGAATCCTAACCTCCTCATCTTCTCTATAAAAGGAGGCATTGGGTGGCCTCAAAGGGTTAAGAAGTTTTTGGAGATTGAGAATTAGAGTTCAAGCTTTATGTGTGATTGAGTTGAAGTGTTGTTGAGATTTAGACTTCTTTCTGCTGAGCTTTTGAGAGGAAAGATCACATACCTCTTTATGCTCCTGGAGGAAGAGTGCAAGACTTATCAAAGTAGAGGAGATTCCTACTTCGGACACCGGGAAGGCCTTTCGAACATCAAGGCTAAGGTTGTAAGGTTCTTCTGTATATTTTAAGATTAATACAATCAAGTTCTGTTTTTCTCAATAAATTGTCATTCGATTGTTTAATTAAATAAGCTTTCGTTTGATCATTTATTTCATAGATTACTTGATCACTATGATAGGTATGTTTTATGATTATTTTTTATACAGGTGCTATTGATATTTTCTTGTTTATGATTGCAGATCGATGAAAGACGACACTTTCTTGCAATGAAAGAACTCTTGTTGCGATGGAAGGATTATTGTTGTGACGAAAGATCTCTTGTTGCGAAGGAAGGATTTTGATGCGACGGAAGCACTACGACTGCAAATAAGCATTTGGATCTAAGGTAGTATCTACACCTTCATAGCATTTATTTGTAAAACGAATATATTTAGAGAAAGAAAAACTTAGTTGTTCGTTTGTTGCTATATTGTCTTCTGACACTAGGGAGATCGGTCTTGTCCACAAGAACGATTTATCCAGCCAATAGGTTATGACTTTGAAATCATATACAAAAAAGGGAAGCTAAATGTTGTTGTAGATGCACTCTCAAGAAAGGATGAGGAGATGGAAGCATTGCTTTGTGCCATTTCTATTATCCAACTAGATTGGCTAATCGAAGAAAGAGAGGAATGGAATAATGACAAATAATTGTGGACACTCATTCAAAATTTGCAGCAAGATCCCAGTACATCTAATACATTTAGTTGGAAAAATGATTCGTTATGGTACAAATATCGCTTATATCTTTGTAATAATTCCCAAGTAAACACAATATTATTTACACACCTCTCCTATAGGAGGACCCTCAGGATTTTTTAAAACTTACCACGGGGTGAAGAAGTATTTTCTTTGGGATGGCCTTAAATATGATATTCAAAAGTTTGTGGCAGAATTTTTGGTTTTCCAGCAAAATAAAGTTGAGACAATTAAGACTTCAGGTCTGTTACAACCTTTACCCATTCCAAGTTAACGTTGGGAGGAGGTTTCAATGGATTTTATCATAGGCTTACCCAAGTCTAAAGGAAAGAGTGTCATCATGGTGGTAGTTGATAGAATTACCAAGTATGAACACTTGTGTGCATTATCTCATCCATTTAAAGCAAGTATATTTGCTACTGCATTTATGTAAAGAAGTCAAAAGCTATACAGAAACCCAAGGATTATTGTAAGCGACATAGATTCCATTTTCTCTGGAAATTTTTGGATGGAATTATTTTCTTGTTTGGGTACTCAACTAGCCCATAGCTCATCTTATCATCCTCAATCCGATGGGAAAACTGAGATAGTGAACAAATGTTAGGAAGAATATCTTTGTTGTTTTGTATCTAATAAACAAACACAATGGGTCAACTGGTTACCTATGGCTGAATTGTGGTATAACACTTCCTTCCATACTACAAAAAAAATTACCCCATTTATGGCACATTATGGATATCATCCACCGTCCATCACATCGTATTTAAGAGAAAATTCTAAGGTTCAAGCAGTGGAATATCACATCGAGCATCAACAAAAAGCTCTCCAACTCTTAAAGGATAACCAGAATTTGTCACAAAATCGAATGAAACAATAGGCAGGTCAACATCGCAGTGAGAGAATTTTTGATGTAGAAGATTGGGTATTTTTATGGCTACAACCATACAAACAAACATCCCTCAAGAAAAATATGAAGGATAATAAATTATCGCCAAAGTACTATGGTCCTTACAAGGTGTTGCAAAAGATTGGTACTATGGCATATAAATTGTAGCTTCCTGCTTCTTCTCGAGTGCACCCAGTTTTCCATGTCTCAAGATTAAAGAAGGTTATAGGTGACAAAATTCTAGTTAAAACAATATTGCCAAAACTTGATGAGGAAGGAAAAATCATATTGGAACTTGAAGCAGTCATGGAAACAAGAACTTGACAGATACGAAATCGATCAATTTCAGAGTATCTCATCAAGTGGAATAACTTACCCACTGAAAATTCCACATGGGAGGATGAGAATTTTATACAGAAGCAACCAGAGCTACTCAAGTGTTGAGGACAACACTTTTTTAAAGGAGAGGGGCATGTTAGGTCGTTATATTACTAGTGCAATCCCTTATTGTTGTTAGTGTATCCTCCTTATTGTTATTGTTGTACCCCTGTAGTCCCCATATTTTTATTATTGTGCCCCATAAAACCCCAGTATTGTTATTATTGTGCCCTTACATTATTAATGTTAGGTCGGCTAGGATTATATTGTGATCCCATGGACTCCTATATATAGACAAGAAGTTTTTTCATTTGAATCATCCAAGAATTTTTCATTTTGGTAATGTAAAGGAGGCCCCCCCTTGAACTGGTTGATTTCTAAGGCATTTCTCTCTCTTTTCTTCTATTTTCAGAGCTGGTTTCATAACAGAAAGAGAGATTGAAATATTTGATTGTGAAGTTGGGGGTAAACCCAGAAGACAAAGCTGCCTTTGAAAACCTTCGCCAAAGTTCCCAAGCATAAATACAGGAGTTAAGGCACAAAAGAAAGAGGCGAGGTAGTGAGCATGTGCAACCTAAGGAACTTGAAAGGGTGGAGGAAGAGAAAGAAATCTTGGCCAAATAATTGATAGAAATAAATAATGAGATAATATCCCTCAAGTAGTAGGAAGTAGAGCTTCAAATGAGAATAAAAAAGCATATTTGTGCAACAACTGTACCTAAATATCCCAAAATCCCACACAACAGCTCACCAAGACCCTTACCGAGCTCTACCTTTTGATACGGGGATCTTAACAGGGTGCAGAATGTAATGCTCCAAAATTTTAGCCTCCAAGCTAAATGGAACATTAGAGTTAGCAGCAGCTCTAGTCGGTGAATAAATGGGAAGAAAATCCCATAAGTTTCCTAAGAAGGAATAAAATACTCCCAATGTGAAAGGGGACACTCCTTCTAGCTCAATAAGACACCTCCATGTGTGAATAGGGTTGAATTCGAGATTCTTTGACTAAGTCAACAACACAGTTTTAGTGGAGGAGGAATCTAAAGATGAATAATGCAATTTTGGAGGGAGATGTAACTTGGGTTAGAAGTAACCTAATGGAGTGGGGCCAAGGGTAAGAAAACTCATGTATTATATAAGGAAGAGGATGGCAGCATTATTCATCATGTTGTAGATTATTATTCTTTCCTGCCAAGAATTGTTGTTGCTTTGCTTCTTAGCAAAGCTACAGTGTTGTTTAGCACTGGTTGTTCCTGGGTGGGAATCCAAACTCTTTCCTTTGAGGAGCCTCATTGGGAGAGTTTGCATTCATAATTCCACATCAGGTTTTTGTTGGACATACTGGGGGAGGGGGGTGAATCAGTATTCCTTTCAATTACAGCATTAGTTAATCCTCAATTATTATCAGCGTTTGTACAATGATAGTAGCAAACAAGAGGAGCAAAAATTCACACAGTTTTTAAGGTGGAAACCCACTCCGGGACAAAAAACACCTAATTCTTTTCTAATAGTTCTTTAATATTCAACTCCAATTGAAAATAAATCTCCAACTTCCTAGAATATAGAAAAGCATTCTTCTCCAGCTCCCACTGGATGGACGCTCCAATGCCCAAGATCCTTTAGTATTCAACTGAACGGATGCCCCAACAACCAATGGGCTACAACTCACCCTAGCACCACCCTACCACCCTATAGAAGAATAAAATAAGAATGGACTCCCGTACCAGGGAAAATGGTCCACTTTACAATGATATAGAATGATGTAGAAGAAGAATATATACTAGACCATAACCCCACTTTGACACAACCACCCAATGATGATCCTAGACCTCCCAACACTGCCTCTTCAACCCTTGGCAAATAGACACTAGTACAATTTGTACAACAATGTATTTACAATGACTAAGTACAATGATACCTTTACAATGATTGTATACAGTGCTGCCCACTTAAAGACTTCATATGATAAAATTCTTGCTGCTATTATGCACCTTGGTTGCTGATATTTTCATGATACCCTCTGCTGCACCTTGCTTTTCTTTTCTACCATATAAATTCTGGTCCTTTGCAACCCTTGACAACACATGATCTAGCTTTTTCTTTCCTTCTAGGAGCTCGACATTGAATCTGGTGTATCTCTGTTATTTTAGATCCTCAATATCTGATTTTTGGTCCTGTAGTAGTCCTCTGAGTCTTCTTTCCAATGCCATAGGTCTGACCCAATTTGGATTCTTCAAGAGAGAGTTATGCCCAATCTCTCACATTTCTCTAATTATGGATCGTTCTAAGAGAGCGCACTTATACGACGTGCCACATTTCATCAAGCTTTGGATTTGGCTCAAAATTGATAGAGGAAAATTAGAGATTATGCGAGTACTGCTAATTTTTGAATGTGATGCGTTGACATCAGAGAGAGTTATGACGAATTTACTACAATACTTTGACCAGGTGCGCAACGCCTCGCAAAAACTCGACTTTTATGAGATCATACCTCCAAAAATATTACAATCCTTGATCTAACATTTTTACACATCCTCAGATTTTAATCTTCACAAAATTTTGGCTTCAACCTTTAGAAAAAAATATTTAGAGTGAAAATTCCATGATGACTCGTTTTAGATAGCCAAAATTGAGGGCTTCTAAGAGCTATTTTTCTGAAGATCACAATTTATATAAATGCTTAAGTTGAGAGGGGCTTCAACAAGTGAACGTGGGAGGTATTTTAGGAGCTTAAAAATATTAATTATGACTTTTCAATGACCCATGCCCCAACCCCATGGGGTTTTAGCCCACTAACTGGGGGTACAAACTTCAAACATGAATATCTCTCAAACCGTGAAGAATTACATGGCGTGCCATATATCAACGGAAACATCTCGACAAGTAGAAACCATCAAAAGAATTATTAACCCAGAATATATTAATTTGGTAGGTCAAAATTCCCATGCAATATTGGGTTACCTTTGAAAAAGTTTTAATACGTCAATGACGCCTTTGTTCATAGTTTTCGTGACAAGCTTCATCACATATCATCGCCACAACTTAAGTGTAACATGTGTAGTGTTGTTGGTGCAAATGCTGGAAAGGATTGAATCGACTTCCGAGCTAGTTTCTTACCGTAGAGGAAGGTTTCCCCTGAGATATCTCGTTTGGAGAGCTGGGCGAGTCTATTTTTAGACCTCAGGTATCATACCATATCAGCCCCATACATTCCCAGTGTTTTTTCTGCTAGGGAATGTGTTATTTTGGAGGCAGTGTTCATTGCATGGTTTTGTGGCTCCGTTGCAGTGTTTCCTTGTGATTGAGAGGTTCATCTTTTCATGGGAGGAAGCCCTTAAGGGATATACATCAGATCAGAAATATTTCAACTTGTACTCTGATGTGCTTCAGTGTTGCAGTGACGATTCAATAATTTTTTGAATATCACATTTGTATACAGAGTGTTTGGACAAGAAACACTTGCCGGTTTCTTTTGTATTTTGTATTAGGAGACTATATATCTATTCTTTAGTATTATTTATCAATACATGAGTATATCTAATGCTATCCTATCATTTTATGTGTAAACCCTCTCTTATACTGCGCAGTCCCTTGAGTAGTTGCTCCGACATTTTGCAGTCTTGGGGTTTTAGCACTTTTTGGCAATCCTAGGTGTGCGAGATTTGTTTAACCCACCTAGTTTTCTTTGTTTCAAATATAATATTGGATTTAGAATGTATATTGACTAATATATGGGATCCAGGAGTCCATTTCACCATTTTATTACATTTTTTGTTGGAAATGAATTTTTGATGCATGATTCATGGGCAATCCTGAAAAAGGAATCTTACAGTGGTATCAGAGCATGATCTCTAGCTTATCCTCTGAGATCCAGCTTTTAGAAGAAGGAGAGATGGATAGGAGGAAGAAAGCTTCAGTATGTGCAGGAAGAAAGGAAGACAAGCTTACAAATATTCTTCCAAAATCTATGAAGAGATTTCAAGGAGAGCTGAAGAGAATGAGATTGGAGTTGAGATCGCAAAAGGAGGTTGAATCTAGAGCTGAATCTAGATTTTCACTTGGTGAGTGTGAGCATGCAGCTGCACTCCATGATGCACAACACAGTCAAGTGCCCAAAGCTATCCTGAGATGAATGGGAGAAGGGAAAATGCCTAAGAGGAGAACTCTTAGTGATTTGTTGCATGATTATGAATCTCAAACTTAGAGGTTTAGAGATCATACTGGTTTCTAGGATTTTTTAAGATCCAGATGGAGAAGAGAAAGCAACAGGATGTAGATAGATTTCTTCTATCTACTTTTGCTGAATCACCTACATGTTCATTTGAAGCTTGGGTGATGGAGCTAGACTCCTATTTGCAGTTGCACCATATTTCCTAAGAATAAGCCATTAGATTTGTGGCGCTGCAGTTCATAGGTAAGGCTCATGCATGGTGTATTTTTGAATCTTATTCATTAAAGAATGCTAATACTTTATCTTATGCAAGATTCATAAAAACATTGATGAAGAGGTTTGGTGAAAAACTTCCTAAGACACATGAGCAAGGAAAACTGGAGAAAACAAAACCCTTGCATGTGATGGAGGAAACTCCATTTCAAAAAACCATGGGAGGAGCTGATGTCTTGCATTACACATTTCCAGAAGCAAAATATCTAGTTCATATTCTTGAACAAGAGGGCATGGAGATCACATTTTCACAAAGGGATCCAATTGTTGAGATGTTGCCTACACACATTGATGAAGAAGAGGGCAGCAACACTGTCACATCTAGAGCACATATAGTGCATCGTGAAGAGGAGGGAGGAGCACATTCTCCAACAGGAGGGAATATTGTGCTTTTGCAAAACTTTCCCCAGGATCTCATACACAGGGGTTCAAGCACAGTCAGTGAGCAGCATGATTGTGCAGCATTGCAGCTAGAAGGAGGAGGAAGGGAGGAAGAGCAGCATCAGTTGATGAGGAGCACACACATTTCTCTGTTTCATAAATCTAATGCAAGGAAGAGGTAGATTGATTTGCGCAGTGAGGGAAAGGGCAAGGTTGCCAAATCATATATGCAGTCTACTCTTGACATTGATGTCTCACTACATGGAGGCATTCCACCTGGGAGGCCACCTAATATGGAGTTGATGGAAGACATCTTGTCTTTGGATTCACCACTCTTCGATTTTGGAGAGGTGAAGATTTTGGAGGAAGACTTTGGCATGGGGGATGTCAAAGTAGCGGGTAGCAGCATGAGGAGAGCTTCATAGGCTAGATCACCAGCGCTGTCTTTGAGGAGGATTGATACTTATTGGAGGTCTCAGCTTTTGGTGGAGAAATCCAAGGATATTAGTGCATGCATGATTATTAATGACCTGGATGGAGAGGAGAGATACATAGTGGATGATGTGGTCATCTATTCCTATGGCAGGATCTTCTTGACTAGACCTTCTAGTCTCAAGGAGAAGCTGCTACATGCAACACATGAGGAATTCTCTTCTATGAACTTTGATGCATATTTCCTTTTGATGGAGGAGTTCACTTGGGAGGGCATCCAGCAAGACATATATCAGCATATGGGGAGATGCATAGCCCGGATGGTGATAGAGAGGATGTCACAACCACCTTCCTACACATTGGGAGTGAGGGAGAATTTCGAGTTGAGCCATTTCATCTCAAGACTTCAAGTACATGACGAAGGAGGTATAATTTCACATTTTGTATTGTACTTCTTTTCCTTGTTTTAGCAGCATGTAACAATAAGAATTCGCTCTTCTTGCATATTGTATGATGATGTACTTGCAGCTACTTGTAGCATTGATCTTGGCTATCTTTTTGATGAGTTGTGGGGGAAGCCATATGTCTCTTGGTGTGAACCAATGACACCATATTGTAACTTCATGTTTTCATCTTATGAGATGAATATGGCAGCAAACAAGTGGCTGGCAAAGCACTTGTTATTTCTTATTTTGATGTGGGCCAGGGGTGCACTATGCTGGCTCCATGAGAGGGACCCTGATTCACTCTCTGGTTTTCACTTGGCAACTTGTTCTCATTGTACTTTGATTCCATATGTTGCTGATATGTATATGTTCATGGGGAGCTTTGTTTGGAGAGTGGGTTTGACTTCGGAGATGCCCATTGGGAGCATGATTCTCCCCACTTTATATGTTGTACATTTCAGGAGGAACCATGGGCAAACCATGATTTCCACATCACATTTTTTCTATTCTTGTGGGAGGGACCACTTGGAGAACTTGAGGAGGCACTTCATGGCTGATTTGTTTGTTGGGACATCATACAAGTTTACCATCATGATCTTACTCTATGGCTTGTATGACGAAGAAAGGAGGCAACAGAAAAGTTTGTTGTTGCTGTGGTTACACTTGGGAGAGTATGGGTAGAAATTCTCCCATTCTTTTCATGATATTTCCGGAAAGAAGGAATGCACATTCATGGTGCAAGGAGGCTACCCTTCAGCATTGAAGGATCATGAGATACTTCCATGTCGGAAGATGATCTTCTCACATAGCAGCATGATGGTGGATGGCTTTGGCATGTGGAATGTCAAAGGGAGAAGTCATGGAGCCTTATTCATAAGGGTTACAGCACTGTCACATGGGAGTGTGTTCTTATTGATGGAGTGTTCCAAAAAGTATGTGTATCCCTTCTTCTTGCAGATTTTTGTGAGGGAATCCTCATGGGGGAGCTTATACATGGACCTCACTTTTAGCCTACTCACTATGTATGGTAGGAAATGAATTTCTGTACTTTTTGATTACTCAATTGAGTATTTGTATTTTCCCACCATGTTTGAACAGTGCATTGCTCCTCAAAAGCGCAAGAGTATTTTTGGGTTTTATGGTCACTTTAGGGCTAATGTTTATGATGATATTAGCCCATATATACATGAATTTTGGTAAGTGTATTGTTATTTTATCCATGTATAGCTGATAGACATTGATGCTTACTTTCCCATGTTGGGAAAACAAACATATACAGCTTGTAACTTGTTGCAGGACCACTTTCCATTTGGCATTATCAAGTAGCAGTTGGGGGGACTACGTAATATCCACTTGGAAAACATTTTTTACCATGCAAAATTGCACCTAAATTTCAGAAATTTTCTGATTTGGAGGCCAAAAGGTGATGATGTGCCATTCATCTTGGATGGAATGGTTTGGGTTTACATGTCTCGTGATTTTGGAGGGAGATTCCTTGGAGGCTCAATCTTCTTCTTGCCATTGCATGGCAATCATGTTGCAACCCAAGATCAGCATGCCTTCTACACTTATCATAAGTGGAGAGGAGGACAGCGTGGGATAGGCCCTCTTGCCTATCATGTACATTCATTCAACCCACCTACATTTCAGGAGCACAAGGTGGAGGATACTTTTCCTGAGTTACCATGTTGGAGGGTGACTGACTTCATTTGGATGATAGCATGGATGAGGGAGGCACTCATTCACCATGTTGATCATCACTCCTACTTTGTGGAGGCCATGAGACAGCTAGTAGGTTTCCATTGACACTTTCCACCTTTGATTGATGCAGACATTGGTTTTTCACACTTGGGAGGAAGCATTAGATGACAATATATTTGCAGATTCTCTTGATGCAGTGATGGAGGCTATTGATGGAGGCCACATGAGGAAGAAGAGAGAGATTTTTTTCTCCTTATGCATTTTCTTGAGGAAAAGAAAATATTTTGGAGGGGAGGACTGTAATGTTCCAAAATTTTAGCCTCCAAGCTAAATGGAAGATTAGAGTTAGCAACAACTCTAGTTGGTGAATAAATGGGAAGAAAAGCCCATAATTTTCCTAAGGAGGAATAAAATACTCCAAATTTGAAATGGGACACTCTTTATATCTCAATAAGACACCTCCATGTGTGAACAAGGTTAAATTAAAACTGCTTTGACTAAGTCAATAGTGCAGTTTTAGTGGGGGAGGAATCCAAAGATGATTAACACAATTTTGGAGGGAGATGTAACTTGGGTTAGAAGTAACCTAATGGAGTGGGTCTAAGGGAAATAAAAATCATGTATTATATAAGGAAGAGGATGGAAAAAATATTCATCATGTTGTAGATTATTACTCTTGGCTGCAAATAATTGTTGCTGCTTTGCTACTTAGCAACATTGTAGTGTTGTTTAGTACTGGGTGTTCCCAGGCGGGAATCCCACCTCTTTCCTTTGAGGAGCCTCCTTGGGAGAGTTTGAATTCATCATTCCACATCAGGTTTTTAGGCCAAGCTTCAGCCATCTTCATCAGCACAACTTTTCCGGAGATTGTGTAGTGTTGCTGCGTGCAACAGTGGAAGGGATTAGAATCCCAACTTTGAGCTAGTTTCTCATTGGAGGAAGGTTTCCTTCCCTTGAGAGATCTATTTGGAGAGATCCAAAGCTTATTTCAGATCTGTGGTATCATACCACACATTTCCCATACATTCCCATCACTGTTTCTGCTAGGGAATGCGTTATTTTGGAGGCAGTGTTCATTGCATGGTTTGGTGGCTCTGTTGCAGTGTTTCCTTGCGATTGAGAGGTTCATACTTTCATGGGAGGAAGCCCTTGAGGGATATACATCAGATCAGACATATTTCAGCCTTGTAAATTCATGTGCTTCAGTGTTTCAATGATTATTCAATAATTTTCTAAATATCACATTTGTATACAGAGTGTTTGGATAAGAAACCCTTGCCTGTTTCTTTTGTATTTTGTATTAGGAGACTAGATATTTGTTCTTAATTATTATTTATCAATAAATGAGTAGATATATATTTATCCTATCATTTTATTTGTAAACCCTCTCTTAGACTGCGCAGTCCCTTGAGCAGCTGCTCCGACATTTTGCAGTCTTGGGGTTTTAGTACTTTTTGGCAATCCTAGGTGTGAGAGATCTGTTTAACCCACCTATTTTTCTTTGTTTCAGCTATAATATTGGATTTATAATTTATATTGACTAATATATGGGATCTAGGAGTCCATTTTACTTCTTTATTACATTTGTTGCTGTAAATGCGTTTTTGATGCATGATTCATGAGCAATCCTGAAAAAGGAATATTACACAGAATGATTTGGATACTACCCAAAAAATCCTAGCATAGAAAGAAAAAAATCTTGAGACTACGAGGAACAACATAGAAATCATCAGTAAGGACCTACATGTAGCAAACCATGAGATCTTTGAGCTATAAGGGAAGATAAAAAGGAAACCTATCTCTATTGCAAGCCAAGAAACTTGTCTAGGATGAGACCATAGCAGAGATGAGAATAAATTGGGAGTACATAAATTTTATGTATGAACATAGGATTTTAGTCAAGTATTATGAGTTCTTCATCCTATCTTCCA
The DNA here is from genome assembly GCA_034641835.2 of Pinus albicaulis. Taxonomy (NCBI): domain Eukaryota; kingdom Viridiplantae; phylum Streptophyta; class Pinopsida; order Pinales; family Pinaceae; genus Pinus; species Pinus albicaulis. The sequence goes on along the minus strand of JAXQQM020091767.1, from coordinate 90,022 downwards.
AAGAATATGGTGAAAACAATTCCCAGATTGCAAAAAAAATCATTTAGTTTTTGAATGAAAGGTTTCTCAGTGAATTGAGGCCCATTGATGAGGTGGATAGAGTATCTACTATTATTGAAATATCTAAAGTTATCGAGAAGGATGAGGCTAGATTCAAAGCTGAGGAATTCCTAGGTGTGGAACTGAAAAGTGTGGATGTTTTTAATGTTGAATTTGAGGGAATTGTCAGAGCATGATTTCCCAACGGTTGGGACTTTGTGGAAATTCTTATGATTAGGGGAATTTTAAGGTCTAGAATGGGCGTCCCAAGGAAATTATAAAATAATAGTGGAAATAATAAAATAATTTTAGATTACATCATCAAATTTTTAAACTTGTATTTTCAACTTATCTCCCTATGGGTTTACTCAAATTTCGAGCATGAACGCTCGTTGGATGAATAATTTGATTCTGTAACATCCTCTTCCAACATCAACCCAAGTAACTGGCCAATTGGGGTAAACATATGATGATAGGATACTAATATGAGATTAAACCTCCTAGATGACCTTAACTAAGTGGGACCCGCGGAACATGAAAAATATACCTAACACTGCATCAACAACACCTTAAAGAGGTAAATCAACCTCCCAGACCCATGAAAACTAAGTGGAAACTTATTTTTCACCCTTTTTAGCCTTAGTCGTAGGCATGTAAGGGCAAGGGAGCAAGCTAGAAGCCTATAGCCGCAAAAATTCCAAGGCAAGATAGTGATGAGGGCCCCAAAAAGTCAGTTTTGTGTCTGCAACTCCGGAATTTGTGCGACCTTTTTAGCCCATAGTTCAGTTCACTGCCCACAACTTCATGAAACTTTAGGAGAGGATAAATAACATTAAAACAAAGGTATGGAAGCAATCACATCATCAAGAACTCATCTGGACACCTCCTAGCCATGACATACAATTTTTCAAACATGTCACAAACATTACATCCACATGTGTAAACAAAAATTTAAACATAAGGGTGTCATAATTATCTAAGAATCTCTAAGAAGAATCGATCCCTTCCATCATTAGCTAAAATATAGTATATTTGACAATAGATACATTATGTATTAATTTACAGGTAAAAACATGGATAGGTCCATACATCTTCACTTATCGAATACATGCTTATAACCAACAAAATAAAAAAGGAAATACAATGGATATAACAACAATAAAATCCATACAAAACTAGTAAATTTTCATACAAAATACCAGATGAATGAGCTCTTCATTACTAAATGTAAAAACAATCGGAGAGGATACTTACACATTCCACCCAAACATATATTGGCTTAGCCAAGTCTTACTTTAGCCAATCATCCCCATGCCATATTCCAAGAATGAATGTGGGATCTCATCAAACACATCAATAATAATCAATCTATGGCATCTAGAGGCTAAACCACCTCAACCCTGAACTAGTGATTCCACCTCATGGCTGGACATCACAACCATCAAATATTAGCCTCTATCCAACTTGTTCTAGGGCTCCATATTTTTTTTTCCAACCAGGGCTTCCAATACTAGTAACTCAACTCGAACTGTTATAGGGCTTCCAAAGTGTTTGTCCAACCAGGTCCTCCAGGTCTAGTAACTCAACCCACCCAGAGCTTCGAGATCATTTTTCCAACCTAGGCTTCCAGGACTAGTAACTCTACCCACATTTATTTGTCGGTCTTCCAGAGCATTTTTCCAAGCAAGGATTCCATGAACTAATGACTCAACCCATAGCTAAAGGAATCATGAGAACCAACCAGAAAACAATCAATGGGAATAAACGCACAATGCCATGGTAATGTAGGAAATAGAAAGTCTAGGAAAATTCATATGCATACACCATCCATGCAAAAAATAGTGTAGAAAACATACATGCAACTCAGTTACTATAGTAAAATCCCACTGTAGTTGTTGATCTCGATGTCCACTAGTGCTTTCTTGCTCTTGCTTTTCCTTCTTTCTCCAAATCACCAAGTATCCATGCTCTCCAAGAGTGCTCCAAGAAAACTCTAAGTATCCAATATTATGAGAGAGAAAAAAAAAATAATGAGAGAGATCCAAAATGCACTTAAGAAAGCTTAAGCCAAAAACTTGCCAACTGATCCTCACAAGCCTTTTTATAGATGAGGCCTATATTTTCTTAATTTTCTTCCTCACATGCAACCTATGACCCTTCACCTTTATTTTATCCTATTTTACATTATTTTCATAGATAAAATTCCAATAAATTCTTCATGCCTTTCCAATTCCTTTAACGATAATAAACAAAATGAACACCCGCTAGGATGTTTTGCCCAACATTCAGCTTGGGATACATGTCCCATTGACCGCGTTTATTATTTTTTCCTTTATTACATTTTACATGGAATTTTCATCATGGATCTTATAGAGTCTTCATCCAAGGATTACCCATGTTGCATACTTTTGACAGGCCTTGCTACACAAAAAATTGTAAATACATGAAAAATGTGATTACAATCTTATTTTTTCATGTATTTCTGATTTTTTTATCGTAGGTGTTAGTCATCAGTATTTTTCACTTGTTGGTGATGACTAGTTGTAACAACCAAGTTATCTAGCCGCTGATCAGAAATTTTTCAAATTTTCCAACTGGAAAACACCCATAAACTTTTTTTTCCTTCTTACCTTTCAGTTCACCAATGACGAGATGAAACCTCATTGTCAAAATCCTGCCTAGCCTCAGCCATACTAGTCTTCCCATCAGCTCTAAAAAAATAATACAAATCTCTCCAAAAGTCCCCCCTAAGTTAGGAAGTGGCGCTTTAGGCATTTTTCCCTTGGCAAACTATCCTAAAAATAAAGAACCTCCATGTGCTATAGCCCAGTCATAATAGACCTTCCCATTCCGCAAATAATGTTGGTTACAACCCTAGGTCGTGCCACTAATACACCCTCAGGTCTCAGCAATACATGAACCATAAGTCAAACTGATTCTAGGTGTTTTTACAGTGTTTTAATGGATATTTCAAGGATAGAGGCATACCAACATCTTAGAAGACAATATTTGGCTCCACATGAGAAGACAACTACTTCTCAATGTGATCTTGAGCCTGGGATGCAGCCACAGAGCAGAGAGTTTTTATTAAGCACTTGCGATCACAGTCTAAGCCTAAAAGGACAGTGAAAGGAAAAATAACACGTCAAAGAGCTGATGATATGACATGAAAGAAAAACCTCCTTCATCTATAAGCAGAGGGTTTGAAGACTGAAGAACCTCCTTCATTTCATAAGTAGAGGGTTGAAGACTAGGATCGCCTCCTTCATCTATAAGCAAAGGGCCAAAGGTAAAGACTGTTTTTAATTTTTTCACTAACTGTGAAGACAAAATTTAATGAACAGTGAGACAGTGACTAAGGTTTTCTGAAGTCAAATGATGATTAAAGGCAAAGGAGAAAACTCCATCAGCATGATTCATCAAACATCCTCTTTTGGACTGAGACAGAAGTTCAAAGGAAACCAAGCATTTGTCAAAGAAGGCCTCCTTCATAAGCAAAGTAAGGAGCCCATCATGGTTTGAAGATGAAAATAAATCATGGCATATGGCAAAGATTCTAAAGGGACTGCTCTCAAAAAGAGGTGAAATAAATTAAAGCCCAGACTTCTTGTAGACCTCCTTCACAGAAGAACTAAACGGCAGCTCTCCCTTATTCAATTTTCAAATCTAGAACATCATCACCTATCTTATCTCCTCGAAAATGAAAACTGGATCATTTTGTAAATCTGAGGATAAGTTGGTGGTTTTGGGGTTGGAGGCCTTTTGTAAACAGGATTTGCACTTACAGTGTCCAACAAGTTTTTTTACCCACGGTCAAAGAGAAGCTCAAATAGCACAAGTCATAGCAGATGAGCCATACAAAGACAAGAGGTGGGAAAGGGATATTAAAAATGCAGTTGAGCTTCTTATCCAGTAAAAAGGAAGTTGCACTCAAAGGGCACATCTATGATCTTTCATATGGTTCAGAGAATATTTTCTTTCCACAGTGCAGGTATCAAAAAAGGAAGACAACTTTTCTTTCCTAAATGAGAAGCAGTGAAATTTTTTTTATAATTTCTTGAAGAAATTTGTTTTACTTCAAAAAAGGGGTGAGGCTCACAAAGGAAATGATCATTTTCCACTATAATTTCTGTTTGGACAAAAGGGAGTCTCATTTGTGTTTTGGAAAGGGTACAAGCTTCAGGTTTTGGTTTTAACCCAAAGGCCTTTTCAAACATTTTTGAAACCTTCATCAAACACTTCATAGGGTATTTGATTATCTTTTCAAAAACAAGGGTAGTTTGACCGTTGCAAGCTCTTTTAAATTTCTCCATACACAAATAAAACACCTCTTTGCTGGTAAACCGGGTCGAAGAAGGAAGTTTTGGGCAAATTCATCGATTTTTCGGGCTTAAATACTATGCGGCGCGCCAGTACACCTACACGGCGCGTTCAGGCACACTTTTTCCACAGGAATACAAAGCCGCGCGGTGCGCCTGTAGGTGTTGGTCACGTCGGCCTGACCCGTGACCAACAACTGTTTTTGCGTGGAGCTCTCTAATTCTAAAGGTTCCATGCATGTCCAAGCGACCAAAATGCCTCCCAACCAATCTTAAAGCTGATCAAACTCCTCGAGAAAGGCTGCCATCGTGTTCCAAGGTATTTTGTTTTGTCCCCTTGCTAAATTCAAACTGCTAGATGATGTTTGAAGCAGTAAAAGTCTTGGTGTAAATCCAGGTAGTTTGTTATAGGACAAAAATACCTCCTCATCAGATCAGAGGGGAAGACAAATATGGAAGAAGTACAAAGACCTAAATTAAACCTATTTCTGTCAGGGTAACGCATACATAGAACAGAACAAGGGCGTTATAACGCAGTCAAGAAATATATTGGCCGTGTTAGTGGCTAGGGCAACGCTCTGTTTACACTAAAAGGTCGTGTTACCTGTGTTTTAAGTGTGAATTGGGAAAAGAGCGCGGAGAAAGATTTGAATCTCCGACTTTCCCTCACGAAGGAGTCAGTGCACAAAGGAAACTGCAGAAGCACCAGTTCATTATTGGTCATTGCCATAGAAGACTGAACTCCAAGAGAGGCAAAAGCATGGAGATCAAAGAAACATCTAAGCCTTTTCCATTCCAAACTAGTGGAAAGAGAAGGGCAACAATGGCTTTCTCCCTCTCCTATAAGAAGGAGCTGAAGGCTCTTAATCAAAGGTCGAAGGATTGCTCAAAGTTCTTGCATACTTGTGGAATAGAGAATAGTGTGACATTGTGAAGGCCAAGAGTCAAAGAGGCTCCTTGAGAGTTTGTTGGCTTGGACTTCTTCACTTGGTAGAGAAGAGAGATTGGGAGACAGAGGAGGGCTTGGTACAACCGATGGTTGTAATCCTCCTTCTTTCAAAATCAATAGAACTATGTTCGTTTTGTCCATTCGATGCTTAATGTTATATTGTTGTTTCAATATTTGTTTAGTATGATATGAATGGCTCAGATGTGTATAATCTAGATGTTTATTGTTGATTTAATTGATAGAATACTTGTTATATTAGAAGTTACGCGGGTGCTTTGACTGATTGCAGATCTCAGATTTGGAGCCGGCGAGGAAGGACTCTTACTCTGCTGCTCAGCGTTCTCCAAGAGATTCCAAGACCGTCAAAGAGGTAATTCTCTATTGTATTCCTTCAAGTTATTTCAAGCTAATATGAACATGCTCATGCCATCTTTGTGAACATCATAGCTAATCTTACTGTCTGCCTCGGGCACCGGAAAGCCCTGAGAGGGATATACGAAAACCAACCACCCAAGCAGTTTACCCTCTAGCAGAATTGGCGACTCCACTGGGGAGTGTCTCCATAGTTTCCGGACTATTTTTCCCTTCATTTATTCTCTCCTCTGTTCAGTATCCTTCCGACCATTTTTTGATGCCCAGTAGACATACCAAACGCTTGCAGAGTTCAATCCTGTTCCTGTCTGGCCAACTGAAGAGCTTTTCCCTGGTTAACGCGACCTATGCAGTTCATCCAGTGCGTTATAACACGGTCTAGGCTTAAATACAGTGCGTTATAACGCTGTATTTTCTCACAGACAGAGCGTTACTCAGCCAAAAACCCTGTTGTTCACTACTGTGACTGTGTTTTAGCTGTAGAGTTTTTTGGCCACCAGTACCTTTCACAGACTGAATCCCTGTGCTTGTCTGCTCAAGCTGGCATTGATTATTTGTTTCTCTTATTTAGTTAGTGTGCAAAACATTTACTTTGTAAAAGAGAATTTTTTTTTTTTTTTGCATTTAGCTGAGTTTATTCTGAAAGTTTAGTTCACAGACTGTTAAAAGAGGTAGATAGAAGTTTGAATCTTGAAAGTTGAGTTGTGTTATTTACATGTTGGTGCATGGATGATTGATAAAGAAACCTCTCCTTGTAGAAACACTCTTCATTGAAGTTAATATTTAGAGCATGTTTTGCATGGTTTATTGAGTCAGAGTCTCACTATACTTCATACGTCCATTTCCCCTCCGCAAGACTAATAAAAAAGTACACTAAAAACAAAGCGATAATAAAATCAATCTAATAACTCTTTTTGAGCTCACACAAATAGTAGTTCAAGCTAGGATCTTGGGTTAGGAAAGTGAGAAAACTACCCAAGATCTCAAAACTTGAAAACTAGAGTCATTAACGAGTGAAATCCTGCTGCACTCACATTATCGGGACCGTTCCTTTACCGGAGCTCAACACGAGACAACACTTGGGTGCACTAGAAGGTAGCCCGCCTTCGACTGCATCCTGTGGGTGTGTTATATATTGGGGTTCCCTTCGGGGATGTCGAAACTAGATCGGGGATCTAGGTATTCTGCCCATATAGCACACTGTCCTTGACCGTGGACCCCCCTGATGATGTCTGTGATTTGAGGTATCCTTGGTGGCCATACTTTTAGGGACTTACACAAGGTGACTGGGACAGGCTGTCCTGGTACCTGAAATAGACGGACCTACTCTGTCTTCAGTCTTTAGGAGGGTACTCGTCTTCACGAGAGTGCTTACACCTATCGTCTGGGGTTCGGGCGAAGCTCTAGAGTAACCGTAACTGTACTTTCGACCAACCCTCTCTGTATACTATTGTGAGACTGGATTTCATCACCAGTGAACGGTAGTACTCAGAAAGGGCACCCTATACCGGCTGCTTGTGGATTGATTTTAGAGAGTCTTTTTTATTTTTAGTAAGTGTGTGGTTACTGTCACTTGAGACTTCATAATATATCACATTTTAAATAAAATTTGTTAAAATTAAACCGGTCACCGTGGCATCCCCTGACCCACGCCGTCAGTCTAGACGATAGCAAGGTCTACCTCCTCTCACCTTAGAGGAAAGATTGAACCTTGGTGAACCCGGGCCTTCTACGGAAGTGCAGTCTCCTTTGACTAATCTGGATTATCACATAGACCCTTATCAGCCAGAACTCCCAGAGGACCCTTTCACTGAAGGCGTTGTACCTAATTACAATCCTCCGCTCACTCATCCGTTAGGACCGGTGATAATCCAGATTCCACCGCGCCAAGATATGTCTGTGGCAACACCAACATCTATTTCACCACCGGTATCCACAGGGTCGATACCAATGGCAACCATTCCTGGTTCGCCACCATCCTCCCCGCCGGTGGTCAGTTCTATGTCATTATTGGGTAACCCCAGTAGTCAACATATGCCTACCCCCAACCCTATGGTCAACACAACTGTAAGTAGTTTACCGAACCCTTCGGCATCTACTCCTATCGTGACCACGTTGGGGACAACGGTAGCTCCTCCCACGAGCACGACTACTTCGGTGCCCTTTAGCAACCCTTTTGGTTGAAACCCTCTGTTGAGTTCAAACCCCCTGGCCACTATACTAGGGGGCAGTGTTGTCAGTACTCAGGTAGCAGGGAATATGTCTCTTCCTATGCAATCCTTAGGACAAATGGGACAACCCATTGTAAATACTATTCCCTTAAGTGGTTCAAACTTAGGCGTAGGATCTATACCGTTCCCAAATTATGCAAATACTAGTATGCCTCCGGGAAACTCTATTGCATCCATTTGGATGAACCAACCCCAACCTCCGTCTGGAGTGGGAGGGCATTTTTACGCTGGGGGCAACCAACCATTTTCCCCTCAATACGCGATGCCCTATGGACAGTAACCGTATGTTCCTACTCCTCCACCTATGGGAGGTTTTTATCAAAGTCCCACTTACCCTTCTGGTAACACGTGGATGGGGGGACCCTATGGTCCAAATAGTCAGCCCATACTGCCTTGGTTAGACTCAGGGGCAAATCCACAATTGCCTTTCTTGGCAGCTTTGGACATACCCGACATCCATAAGCTGACAAACGACCCCATCAATCACAACTCACTTTGGCCTCCTATACCGCATAAGATTCCTTCAGATATCCTGAAGTTCGACGGGAAGCATGGAGATGACCCAGCCGCACACATCACTACCTTCCATTTGTGGTCCATATCCAATTCCATGGTAGATGATAGTGTCCGCCTTCGACTATTTTCCCGCACCCTTACAGGCAATGCCGCCAAGTGGTACATTGAATTACCACGCGCCACCATCAATACGTTTGGTGCTTTAGCGACGGAGTTCTTAAAGAACTTTCAACTACCAATTAGAGTGGAAACCGGCACAGAATTGTTAACATCACTACGCCAAGACACCGCCACCCACATCTCTGACCATATTCATGAATGGAGACGTAGGAGGAGGCTTGTCAAAGCGCCAATACCGGACCATCTCTTAGCCAATTGGTTTTGCAAGTCTCTTTTACCCCATATCTCTAAAGACATTGGCCTTTCTGGTGCGGTGACAGAAGATCAATGTATTCGTCGTGCCCAGCACCTGGATTTGATCTATTCACAATCTGGCACGCTTTACGATCTGCTCCCCCATGCCCCTGGTAACCCGAACCCTCCGGCTACTAAGAAAACCGGAGCTCATGCCGACGGCCTCGTTGGCGCGATCTCTGGTGTAGCCACCAATCAGTCTCGGGGACAAACCTCCCAGCCATCCTCGGCTGCCACCGCCCCCCATCAAACGACTCCTCTCCCTTCCGCTGAGGTAAATTCGGTGCAAACCTCACAAAAACCCAATGGAAAAAATAGGAAGAATAAGAAGAAAACATCTTCTTCGGAAGAGTAGTCGAATAATCAGAATAACTCCAATCAGAAAAATGCTGCAAACAAAAAAGGAAAGGATAAACCCATGAGATTCCCTTGTAAAATCTGTGCGGAGGACCACTTGACATACAAATGTCCTCGGTTGCAGGAATGCACTGATTTTATTGCTAACAAGGATTCTGGGAGAACACCTGCCGTTCTTCACAATCCTTTCCCCAATCAACAGCAGCAACATCAACATATGGTTGACAACCCGCCACAACCCCATCAACGGGGAAATGGTGGTTCGCATCCTTCCGGCGAAGGACCATCTGCCATTTATGGCATCGAGAGTATTGACCTTCAAACTCGCGCCAAGCTTTATGGAGCCCCTACCATAGATGCTCAAGAACCTGGAACTAGTTCCAATCCGCCGCCGCCTAACGATTTGCATATCGAACGGCCTACTGCTGAACCTGTAATTCGTCCCCCCAAAGGGACACTTCGACGCATGACTCATAATACCTCTGCACGTGCAGCCCAAAACTACAATATTGTAGAAGATTTGGCGCAGGCACCGTCAGCTATGTCTGCTCTTGAAGTATTACAAACCTGTCCAGCACAAAGGAAAGCCTTGCTTTCGGCCATTGGCGGAATAGACCCCCAGGATTCCATGCTAGCAATCTTTGATATGGAAAAGGCTAAACCTCGCCTCTCACATCAACTCGCATTCCAGGTGTAGGTTGTGTCGAAAGGGAGACCCATCCATCGTACTGTCATAGACGAAGGTGCTTCGACCTGCGTTATGTCACAAGCTTGCTGGCTGAATTTAGGTTCTCCTACTCTAACCCCGCCATCGAATTCCCTGAAAGCTTTCGATGGCCACACGTTCCTACCCAAAGGATACCTTGCTAGCTTTCCTGTCACTCTTGTTGGGAAAACGGTAAACGTGGACGTTGAAGTCGTAGAGCGTCATCTCGACTATAATCTATTGCTCGGTCGCAGTTGGTCCTATGCTATGACCGCCATCGTGTCTTCGGTCTTCCGGCTCATCCTATTTCCATTGGATGGGAAAATAGTCACGGTCGATCAACTATCCTTCTGCACCCCTGATTATTCCACTTTACCAAGTAGCTCTGTACCCTTAATAGGAGGTGTCCCTGACTCTTACGTCAGTATCAGTACCGGTCTTCTGAAGGCGTCTTCCCTACTGGGTTGTTTTCCTCTTCCGCCGCCTCAGATCCCAAACACGGTTGCAATGATATCCACCTCTTCGGATGGCTCTATCGACCCATGGATCATTCCGGCACCTTCAGAAATTGATTCCTATGGAGATCAGATGCCGCTTTCGCCAGTTGAGTTGGCTTACCAAGCCATCCAAATCGCATCTGAACCCTCCACTGATATGGTTTCGACCACAGGTACAACCCTCTCTCCCATCACGGTTCTCTCTAAGGATCTCCTCAATGAAGTCTGGCCTACAGACGAAGCTATTCGAGAGATCATGTCATTAGAAGAATGACCTTGGGGAGAGTTCCACCATCGTGCTTCGACGATTGATTCGGAGGCGATAAAAACTGAAATCCCGTCTTTTGACCAACCTGAGATAGTTCCCTCCTCTTATACGACTGTTCACACTATCGATTCAGAAGGGAACATGGGTAATCTTTCCAAGACACTGCTCATTGATATCTCGGTCAAAATGGGTATCGTGGAAAATATTCAGATTGGAGCCGACTGCAATCCTGAGGAAATTGCATCCTTCACATCTCTTTTTAAAGAATTCCGCGATGTCTTTGCTTGGTCTTACGACGAAATGCCCGGCATAGATCCTTCTATTGTCGAGCACGAAATTAAGACTTATGACAATGCTAAACCTATCCGGCAACGACTCAGACCTGTCCACCCGCGCAAAGCAGCCGCCATCAAGGTCGAAGTAGAAAAACTTTTAAACGCTGGCTTCATTTACCCCGTTCCCTTAACTGAATGGGTTTCCAATCTGGTTCCCGTTGATAAAAAACAAGGCACTATTCGAGTTTGCGTCGATTATCACGATCTAAACACCGCTTGTCCCAAAGACAAGTATCCTACGCCATTCATTGATCAAATTCTCGACAATTGTGCCGGATGCGAATCTTTTTCCTTCATGGATGGATTCTCGGGATACAACCAGATTGCCATAAAAAAAGACGACCAGCATAAAACTGCTTTCATCTGTCCTTGGGGCATCTTTGCGTATAAAAAGCTCCCATTCGGCCTGAAGAATGCTGGAGCAACTTTTCAGCGGGCTATGGACTATGCTTTTCATGACATTCGACATATTGTACAAGCATACTTGGATGACCTCCCGGCTCATTCCAAGAAGCGAAGAGACCACCTGGCTCATTTAAGAAAAATCTTTGCTAGGTGCAGGTTCTACAATATACGCTTGAATCCTCATAAATGCATATTTATTGTCGAGTCCGGACGATTTTTAGGGTTCATTGTTTCCAAGCACGGGATTAGGGTTGATCCCGATAAGGTAAAAGAAATTATTGAATTGCCGGCACCACAATCCATCCTTCAACTCCAAAGCTTGCAGGGGAAGGCAAACTTTTTGCGACGTTTCATCGTTAACTATGCTGAGATGACGAAAGGCTTCATGCGATTATTGAAGAAAGGAACACTATACTTGTGGGATGACCAAGCTCAACGGTCATTTGATGCTTTGAAACACGCACTTGTTTCAGCCCCACTCCTTAGTGCCCCCGATTATTCACGCGACTTTCTCCTTTATCTGGCAGCATCACCATCCTCACTTGGAATGGTTTTGGTTCAAGTACACGATGACGACAGCGAACATGTGATTTACTATTTATCGAAAGGTCTAATTGGACCTGAATTACGTTATTCACATGTGGAGAAACTCTCTCTGGCGGTAGTTTTCGCCGTCACCCGGCTCCGACATTATATATTGCTGCGACAGACTACGGTGATTGCTTTGGAGAATCCCATGTGACATATCTTGTCTAGACAAATTATTGGAGGGAAATATTCCAAATGGATCGTCATCCTCCAACAATTTGATTTGGTGTTCACGGCTACCAAAGCAAAGAAATCCCTTGTCTTCACCGAATTACTATTGGACCTTCCCAGAATCGACCCGGCAGAGGTAGCTCATGATCCATTCCCTGATGAATCTGTCTACTTGGTCGACTCTTCGGACCCCTGGTATGGAGACATCTTAGTCTACCTACAAACTCAACGCTTCCACCCAGCTCTCACGTCTGATGACCGTCGTCGTATCCGCCACCAAGCAAGGCACTACCTCGTGCTAAACGATACACTATATCGTCGTGGTGTTGATACTATTCTCCGACGTTGTCTCACTATCGATGAGGCAGAACACGTTTTGAATGACTGCCATGCAGGGGCATGTGGTGGTCATCTTTCGGGCATAGCTACTGCCCAAAAAATCTTGCGCGCTGGTTACTGGTGGCCCACTTTGTTTAAAGATTGCATTGCAGCAGTCCAGAAGTGCCATCCATGTCAAATTTTCACAAAGAAAATGCGCGCACATCCTGCCCCCCTTCACCCGGTTATCTCCGTCGGTCCTTTCGCTAAATGGGGAATTGACTTCGTCACCTGCAATCCCGCTTCGGAAAACGGACACAACTACATCGTGGTTGCGGTTGATTATTTTACGAAATGGGCTGAAGCCCTTCCCACTTTTAAGGCCGATGGCGAAACCGCCGCTCTCTTCCTGTTTAATCAGGTTATCTGTCGATTCGGCGTACCCCTATCGATTGTCACAGATCATGGATCTCACTTTCAAAATCATATGATGACCGAATTAACATCCATGCTAGGTTTTCGACAAGATCAATCTTCGTCTTACTATCCTCAAGCTCGAGCGTTCTTTTTTGGTCTTTTCTTGCTCGTTAATTCGAAAAACCTAGAGTTTTCTTCTTCAGACTCATTAAAACTATGGAGAAGTACTGAGCATTCTTTTTAGGAATCTTTTTCTCGCTCATAAAACCGAAAAAATCCCGAGTCACCTTTGTCAGACTCGTTAAACTATTGAGACAAAGAACAAGGAGCCATTCTTTTCCTCTTTTTCAACACTCTTTAAACAGAAAAAGTAAATCGAGTTTTCTCCGCATGACTCGTTAAAATTTCACGGAGGTATCGAGTTTTCTCCGCGTGACTTGTTAAAATTTCACGGAGGTACCGAGTTTTCTTTGTTGGACTCGTTAAAATTTCACAAAGAATATTGAGTTTACTTCGTCTCCTCGTACTCATAACAAAATGAGGTAGACGTCCATTGAACATAGATTTCTCACTTTTCCGGATTCGATGGACTAACTAACGGAAAATGAACTGTTCCGGGCTTACTATTACCCCTTTGCCGTGCCCGGTTATCAAGACATGACAAAGGTACCCCAATGGAGCCGTCTTTTACGACATTTTTTAGACTCCCTAAACATGAAAAATTCACCGAGTTTTCTCGTCTGGACTCGTTAAACCTAATCAGACAGGACATGGAGTTGTCTTTTATGACATTTTTCAGACTCTCTAAACATGAAAAATTCACCGAGTTTGCTCATCTAGACTCGTTAAATCTAATCAGATGGGGCATAGAGTTGTCTTTCCTGACATTTTTCAGACTCTCTAAACATGAAAAATTCACCGAGTTTACTCGTCTGGACTCGTTAAACTTAATCAGACGGGGAAAAAATTTGGACAAAATGAATACTACCTCTGTTACATTTCCAAAAAAGGTCGATTTGGCAGCAAAATTCTTGAACATGGCACTTCCCAGAAAAATCTTTCGCAGTTAGCCGAACCCTACCATCTATGAGTATTAGGCTTCAAATCCCAGTGTCCCTGCACCGGTAAAATCCTAACACACTCTTTGGTGTTCAAACACGCTTCAGCTGCCTAGTACCCTGTTAGAGTGCCTTCTATTGTTCAAGCAGATCTCGCTATCTATTGCTCCTGTTATCAACCAAACCGTTCATTATGCCAGAAATTATTTGTCGTCTGACGTTCCCATTTACTCTTCCTTATCTCAAATCATAAACAAAATCAGTTGGTTTCCATTTCGTGTTGACTGATGTAGGACGCCTCAGTGCCTACCTCTCAACAGATCACTTCCTATCGACTTCAACACCTTATCTAGGAAGTTGATCCAGAAACACATCAGTACCCAGATACTTGCAGACATCAGTGGCAGGTAGTCTTGTGTTTGATCAAAGGTCTTCATCATTGGCTCTTGGTCGAATGATTCTACGAGTGTTCGACTTCAACTCCTTTTATTCACACTCGCTAGATTGTACTGGGCATCTTAGGGACCATCACCATTATCGGTGGCCACCTTCGCGTCTGTTAACAGTTTTCATTATTGACTGGTAATCAGACGATTTCTCACATGTTCGACGACAACTCCCTCATTCACATGTTGAGAAATATGCAGTTTAAGTGAATCGGCGGTCAAGACCTTGGGGAAAAAGGCTACACCATTAAAGTTGTGTTCCCTTCCCCAAGCTGCGATATTGTTTATGGAGACAGCTTCTTCAGCCTGATCTTGTTATGACAGACACTTCCACATTGTGCCTATTGGTGGATAGATTCTTCATATCTCTATTCTAGAGAAATCATGTTGTTTAAAGCTACTGAGCATGGGACATGCCCGACTCTAGGCAAATACTATATTTTCTGACATATGTTGTTGTTTCAGGTTTTCCTCAGTCTTTCAATCTCTCTCTCTCTACAAATTATAAAGTATTTCGGCCATCGTCTTCGTCTATGACCTCACACTTTAGGGGGCATCTGTTACAGGTCAAAATACCTCCTCATCAGCTCAGAGGGGAAGACAAATATGGAAGAAGTACAAAGACCTAAATTAAACCTTTTTCTGCCAGGGTAACGCATACATAGAACATAACAAGAGCATTATAACGTAGGCAAGCAATACATTGACCGCGTTAGTGGCTAGGGAAATGCTCTGTTTACATTGGATGGTCGCGTTACCGGTGTTTTACGTTTGAATTGGGAAAATAGCGCGGAGAAAGATTTGAATCTCCGACTTTCCCTCACGAAGGAGTCAGTGGACAGAGGAAAGTGCAGAAGCACCAGTTCATTATTGGTCATTGCCATAGAGGACTGAACTCCAAGAGAGGCAAAAGCATGGAGACCAAGGAAACATCTAAGCCTTTTCCATTCCAAACTAGTGGAAAGAGAAGGGCAACAATGGCTTTCTCCCTCTCCTATAAGAAGGAGCTGAAGGCTCTTAATTGAAGGTCGAAGGATTGCTCAAAAGTTCTTGCATACTTTTGGAATAGAGAATAGTGTGACATTGTAAAGGCCAAGAGTCAAAGAGGCTCCTAGAGAGCTTGTTGGCTTGGACTTCTTCACTTGGTAGAGAAGAGAGATTGGGAGACTGAGGTGGGCTTGGTACAACCGATGGTTGTAATCCTCCTTCTTTTAAAATCAATAGAACTATGTTCGTTTTGTCCATTCGATGCTTAATGTTATATTGTTGTTTCAATATTTGTTTAGTATGATATGAATGGCTCAGATGTGTATAATCTAGATGTTTATTTTTGATTTAATTGATAGAATACTTGTTATATTAAGTTGCGGGTGCTTTGGTAGATTAGGGTCTCGGTTGGAGCCGGCGAGGAAGGACTCTTACTTTCTTCTGCAGTTACTCAAGAGATTACAAGGTAGTCGAAGAGGTAATTCTCTATTGTATTCCTTCAAGTTACTTAAACCTAATATGAACATGCTCATGCCATCTTTGTGAGCATTGAAAGCTAATCGGCGCACGCCTCGGGCGGAAAGCCACGAGAGGGATATATGAAAACCAACCACACAGCCGGTTACCCACTGAACATAGTTTAAGTGAATGTTTTGAAAGAGAGTTATAGTTGGTTGAGAGTGAAGGGTTGATTCTAGCTTCAAAGAGCCTATACATTGCCCTCAGAACAATGCATCAGCATACACCTGCAGGTCCAAATATACATAGTAGTGAGGGGCTCGTAAAAAGTGTGAAAGTAACTCTACTATGATAAAATGAAGCCAACCTCTGTCAGCATTTGTAACGGAGAAAAACAGTGCTTAGGAGGGTTGAGAGTTTTGTTTAAAAATCAAGATTTGTTGTGATGTTTGGTAGAGGTGAAACAGTGAGAATGGTGAGTTTTTATTGATGTAAAAATCCCATTAGACTACCCTCAAAACAAGGGTAAAAGATGAAGGCATTGTTTTAAAACAGAAACTCAGTGTTTGAAAAATGAAACAGTGGTCCTAATTTCAACCACAGTAATCATCCGTATATTTCTTGGTTATTGTTCAAAGTTTTCCTCAGTGTGGTGAAGAGAAAAATCAAGGCTGCCTTTTTGAGCATAAACAGATTTTAGTATATGAAGCTGTAAATTGCCATTTGGAGGTATTGACAAAACTGTGGGTGAGGAGTGGTGAATACAAGGGCAGTATATTGATTAGGAGGGGTGTTTGCCTGCTACAAGGCTGTCTTGTTGTCCTAAAAACACCTAGAGCCATGTGACCTTACTAAAAAACAATACTAAAGAGATGACTTTAAGTGATGATGAGGAACAAGGCAAAAAGGCTAAAACATAGCAGTGATAATGAAGAGAAAAGTGATGGGCAGTGAGGCAGTGATGAAAGGAAATATTATGGAAGACAACACAACAATAAGCATAAAGGTGATGAAGCACAGAATAGTTAAGGGAAAGAGCATGACAGTCATAAAGAGGGCATTGACATAGACAAATAAGGCAGCCCACAAGCAAGCAATGATAAGGGCAAGCAAATACAAAACATGGATCATGAAGGGCACTCTCCAAAACATGTGCTAGCTGCCTCTCCTAGGCAATGGGCCCTGACTTCTTCACCAAAGCTAGAATGCCAAACAACAAAGGAGAAAACCAAGAAAAGCTCAAAACTGCCCAAAGAGGACGCTCGGTGAGAAAAAAGGAGAAAGACACCTCTAGGCTTGGAATTTTGGCCCGAGCTTCTAGACATGTTTCTAAAAAGCCTTGAGGGACTTGCTCACCAAAATTGAACGAATTTTGACACGATCTTGTTTTTTGACATTTTTGGGCCTAATATCATAAAATCATGGGCGTCGCCATTTTGGTTTGGAGCATCCTCAACTCTTGAGAGTGGTACCATTTGATGCATTAAATTCAGGGGCTTCTCAGAAAATTTCAAAGCATTTGAAGTTGTTTTGGTCCCCAAAAGATACAAAACACTCACTTTTCAACATTACGCCCCGATCTATCGGCAAACCTTATTTTCTTTTTTTTTACACACAGGCCTATTTTTGGAGGAATTCCAGGCATCATATTGAGAAACTTCTAGTTTCTCCAAAAATCAGACACTTAGAGCTTTCCAACGAGCTATCATGAGCCTCGTTTTCACATCGAAAAGGCTTCCAAAAGTTGTCGGCAAGTCAGGGGACCTTTTGCTGATGTAATTTTTGTGTATTTTTGTAAAATTTGAACCTTTAAAAACTGCTTTTTCCTCATGTGCGTTTAGCTATTTTTGCACATGAGAAGTTATGAAAAGTTAATTTAATTCCCTCTTTTATCATTTTTTATATATTTTATGAGATATTTTTTACCTTGGGCTTTGCAAAGCCTCAAGGACAAGTTTAGATATTTTGAATAAGCCAATGAGAGTGCAAATTGAACTAAGAGGTTTTCGTCACTTGTGCCTATATATTCCAAAGGATTTCATTGTAAAAAAGGCTGAACTTGATGATAGAAGCAATATATGCTCATATAAGCTTTGGAAGAAATATGTGTCTCATGCTCTTGGATAGTCTCTTGGATGTTCTTGGATGATGAAAGAGGATTGTTGTTGGATTCCATGACTTGGTAGAATGGTATAGTGTCTCTTTCTTTGTTTTTTTTTCTAGTTTTCATTCAGGAATCCATGTTTCTTGCTTGCTATATATCAGTAGAGAACAAATTTGAGACATGCCCTTGGAGGCACCTCAAATTTCATGTTTCTTCATAACTTCCATGTTTTCTTCTTCCTTAGTCACATTAAAGAATTCTTGATTTCTCTTTAATAACTTAAGGATATTGTTGCTTATTTCATTCATGGTTTTATGCATGCTAAGTATGATTTATGATACGCCCTGCTTACTCATGGCTAGCCATAGCTCCACTCATGAAATTTCTCTTTGACTGATTAGATTGTCATTTGTTGAACCAAGGAGGTCTTGTTCCAATCTTGCACTTTGCCTAAGACTATGCAATCTTGTTTTCAAAGTGCCTAATAACTTGAAGTATTGTGTTTAGGTGTTCTGGCATAGTGATTTGAGTTGTTTTTCTGTCTTAAGTGTTTTTCCCCAAAGTCTGATAGCCATTTCCCAAAGTTAGAGGATGATATATCTCTATGCATGGCTTGAATGTTTATTTCTATGTATTGATTAGCTTATAGTAATATTTCTCATGATTAATGGTTTGCCCTACCATGCTTATGTCAGATATTAAACTAGTTATGGTTGAAACCCTTTGTTGTTCCCAAACTTGATGTTCATTTTATTCCATTCTGCCCAAAGATCCTTTCTACCTCGAATTAAATCGGCCCTTCAACAGCCTTGTATCACCATCTAATAGATTTCTTGACCTTTTTGACCCCATAGCCCAGTTGATCTGACATATTTTAACCTATCTTATATCTTTCATCAGTTTTATCCCTCACAACCAAAAAACCTACTTCATAACTAGCCTAAAATCAGAACACAATAAGAAAAACACACAGATATCCCTTACACATATAGAGAGAGCCCTCTCTGAGTTCAGGAAGGCTAGGTCCTTGGACTCCAAATATTGGTTTTATGTTACACTGTCATTTGGCTTTCCAATCAGCCAAATCACGGGACCTTAACATAATGGTGATCACGATGGGACTTTGAGGCAAAACATCCTAGAGTATCCCATTAGGAACTCTCAAAATCTCAATCAAAATTAGAAGAGTAGAATCTAGCTTTTTCACCATCTTAGCAAAATGATGATTCAGTTGTAGGAAACTCTTCCAAACCTCACAGGCAAGAAGTCCATAGAATAATTTAGAGTAAACTCTTTTTGTTATCACCACCCTAGCAAAGTGATGAAACAGATTTAGAATACTTTAATAAACCATAGGCTGCACATAAAAAACTCAGAAAAACCCCAAAAAACTCCCTTAGATTGGTTTTTGTCAGTACTGGTGGTGGACCATACACATATACCTCAAAACAACTAAAATCCACCTGGCAACTCCACTAGCCTCTAGTAGGCCTTACTACTTTACTAAACTCTAGGCTACTATCCGATTGAGCCACCTCATCACCACACTAACATAATGGCGATCATGGTGGGACTTTGAGTCAAAACATCCTAGGTATCCCTTAGGAACTCTCAAAATCTCAGTCAAACTTAGAAGAGTAGAATATAGCTCTTTCACCATCTTAGCAAAATGATGATTCAGTTGTATGAAACTCTTCCAAACCTCACAGGCCAGCAGTCCATAGAATCATTTAGAGTAAACTCTTTTTGTTATCGCCACCCTATCAAAGTGATGAAACAAGTTTAGAATACTTTAATAAACCATAGGCTACACATAAAAAACTCATAAAAACCCCAAAAAACTCCCTTAGATTGGTTTTTTACAGTATTGGTGGTGGACCATACACATATACCTCAAAAAAACTAAAAATCCACCTGGCAACTCCACTAAGCCTCCAGTAGGCCTTACTACTTTACTAAACTCTAGGCTACTATTCGATCGACCTATCCCACCGCTCCCTAACATAATTGGCGATCACGGTGGGACTTTGAGTCAAAACATCCTAGGTATCCCTTAGGAACTTTCAAAATCTCAGTCAAACTTAGAAGAGTAGAATCTAGCTTTTTCACCATCTTAGCAAAATGATGATTCAGTTATAGGAAACTCTTCCAAACCTCACAGGTAAGTAGTCCATAGAATCATTTAGAGTAAACTCTTTTTTTTATCACCACCCTAGAAAAGTGATGAAATAGGTTTAGAATACATTAATAAACCATAGGCTGCACATAAAGAACTCAGAAAAACCCCAAAAAACTCCCTTAGATTGGTTTTTCCCTAGTTACTGGTGGTGGACCATAGCTACATCTTTACAAAAACAACCAAATTCCACCTAGCGACTCCACTAGCCTCCAGTAGGCCTATTACTCCACTAGTCCTTATTAAATCTCCTGGGAATGCATTAAGCAATCCCAATCATGCTGATGGTGGACAACATTGTTTTAATCCTCCAACAGGCGACTCCACAACCTTCATTAGACCAAAAGAATCCACTGGTAGAGAACTTTAGACTAGTTGAAAAGACACAGTGATCCTTTCTGGTTAACAAAGATGAATCCAAGGATACAAAGGAGATATGCTCCGATGAGTAGAGAACATATCCCTGGATTCCCACACAAAATGCCTACAGACGTAAATTGGATAGGAAACCTACCTATCTTTCGAGATGAAAATGTTGACGACCCATTTTTACACCTCATCAATTTTCATATACATGTATGGAGGTTAAAGGTTGAATGGCATGAGGACTGCCTCATGAAAATGTTCATGGGTACATTAGAAGGAAAGGCAAGAGAATGGTATGAAGGCCTAGAACCTCGAATCTTGTTTTCTTTGAAGGATTTTCACAAAGTTTTTTGTAAACACTATATAGGGCATTGTCCATCTCTATCATTGGCTGAAAATTGTTGCGATCAATCTGAAAAACTCATACAACACCTTGTAAGCATTGATGAAAACTTAGGAAATTGGCATCCTGAGGATTTTTTAGAGGAGATCCATAATTTTCTTACCCAAACTAACCATCAAGATGACCAAGAAGAGTTGATCCTAGATGAAATCCATCAAAAAAAAGAGAGGATCCACAAGAGCTCTTTGAAAAGGTTGAAACAAATAACAATCCATCTGCCCTTCCTTGTAAAACACAAGAGGAAATTCAGCCACAAGATCAACTTCCACAAAAAATGGAAAGAAATTGTTGCCCAATCCAAAGAAAACAGAAAATACCTCCTCCTTTAACTAAAGAGGAAATAGATCAAGTTATAAACATGCAGACAACCTCTGAAACTTGATATAACCAAAGCTTCTCTAATCTTTCTCTTGTTAATCTTGCATATCATAAGTCAAAAAATAGATTTGTAAATCAATTTGAAGCAAAGAAATCTGATGGTCCAATATGCATGGCTGGTGACATTACTTATGTTAATGATTCTCCAAGGTTTGATCAATATGTTGATGTTTATGATTTCCAAACAGAAGCCAGCTTTGCAAAATACTCAGTTTTTGATTTTTGGGACGAAGCTCAGTTTCATAAACTTGAGAAAAGTGAGTAGCCATTACAGGTCATCTATGACACTAATGAGGAGAGGCTTGAGAGTTCAGAATTAAGTTAGGAGTCTCGGAATCTTTGCTCTACTTCACTTTAGTCCATCAGAGATAACATTCACATAATTGGAGATCAATAGTTTTTCAGCTTTGATGATGAGGTTGAGGAAGATGATGAAATTCTCGAGCATGTTGTAAATGAGAGGCCTTTTCCTAAAATGGTTTAGGAAATCATTTTGGACATGGAATCTTCCTTAACTCCAGATTTGCAGCCACCAAGTTCCATTGAGTTACAAATTTCAGATGAAGAAATAGAGGTTGATAAACACATGAGAGTTCTCACGCTATCCTTTCAAGATAATTCCCAGTCAAAGTGCATCCCTGCTCATCAACTTGATGACCTTCACACCGTTTTCAGTCCACTGAATCAGAACACATCAGCTTGGAAAGAAAGCTACACTGCAATATATGATGATTCTGACAGTTCAAGTGATCTTAAGAAAGGGGAAGAGTTGCTTTACCAGGGAAGTCCCAAATATAGCCAAGTGGAAGAAATAGTAGTCCTGAATGAAGCCTATATATCAAACCCTCTATATCAGGTATTATTCCGAGATCCATTTTTTGTTTTCCTTTAGAAATCTGAAGGAGTAGTGGGTTCTATCATAAACAAGTTGCTACCAAGAATGAGAAAAAACTTACGCACTACTGTCTGAAAACAAGCCAAATGGGAGTGGCCTTTCCATTACTTCAGCGTCATGAAAGAACTAAACCAAAATCAACCATGCAATCATCTACTTGACTGGCTATACTGGAAAGAAGAGTTCACCAAATGAATGTATGTTGTGTATAGTTTAAACTAGGATAGGTAGATAGCTGTGAAAAATAAGCTCATCCTTGTGAGCATCTTTTCAGTTTTAGATTGTTTGAAGAAAAAGTGAAAAGGCAGAAAATACAAAAACAGTAAAAAGTAGAAAAAGAGGGTAGTTTCTAAACAGCAATGGTACAGCCCCATACCCAAAATAGTCATGCTGAAAGTGAGCAAGTCTAAATGCCACTACTAGTGCTCAAATGTCTTGTTCAGTTATCTAGCCTAATCATAACTAAACATGTTTTAAAATTATTTGCTGCTAAGTTAGTGAGTGGAAAAGATGGTCAACATTGTGTAAGCTTGACTTATCAAAAAGAGTAGATTAGGAAAATATACTGGTTCCACATGCTCAAAACAGAACCAAAGAGGGAAGCGGGGATGAAAAACAAATTGTGCATCCTAGCCCCGTTTTTCCTAGTTTCCATTTTATGCAAAATAATATTTGTGTGTAGCTTTCCTTTCATGCCGCAAATACATGAAAAATCAGATTGTCTAATCCTGATTTGATCATATTTTCAATTTCGTGTTTTAGATTAGAGAACAAAATCCTGTCAAACAACTTAATCTTGACAGTTGATCTAGCGTAGGTAGAGTAATGAAGGAGTTCATCAGCTTAATCTGAACTCCCGACAAATATAATTGTAGAATTAGATAGGTTCATTTTCCAAAAAAAAAAATATATATATTGTCAAAAGGGTTGCTAATCTAAACGCACCCAAAGGAAGGAAAAAATGTTAGGAAAGATAGTGGGGTACGTAGAAATATCATTGATGCTAATCATGCTGTCATTTTTCAGAAGTAACATCAAGGAAGAATGAAATTTGCACCAATGGGTAAGGCATTAGTCTTCATAAGCCAAAGATCTGAAATTCTGGACACCTCCTGAAAGGGAGTTTCCCTCCCCAAATGGAGCCACTCTTAGTCATCAATATTTTTCACTTGTTGGTGATGACTAGTTGTAACAGCCAAGTTATCTAGCAGCTGATCAGAAATTTGTCAAATTTGCCAGCAGGAAAACACCCATACAATTTTTTTTTCCTTCTTACCTTTCATTTCGCCCATGATGAGATGAAACCTCATTACCAAAATCCTGCCTAGCCTCAGCAATACAAGTCTGCCCATCAGCTCTAAAAGAACAATCCAAATATGTCCAAAATTCCCCCCTAAGTTAGGAAGTGGCACTTTAGGCATTTCTCCCTTGGAAAAGTATCCTAAAGACAAAGAACCTCCATCTGCTATATACCAGTCATAATAGACCTTCCCATTCCGCAAATAAAGTTGGTTACAACCCTAGGTTGCGCCACTAATACACCCTCAAGTCTCAGCAATACATGGACCATAAGTCAAACTGATTCTAGGTGTTTTTACAATTTTTTAATGGATCTTTCAAGGACAGAGGCATGCCAACATCTCAGAAGACAATATTTGGCTCCACATGAGAAGACAGTTGCTTCTCAATGTGATCTTGAGCCTGGGAAGCAGCCACAGAGCAAAGAGTTTTTATTAAGCCCTTGCGATCACAGTCTAAGCCTAAAAGGACAGTGAAAGGAAAAATAACACTGTCAAAGAGCTGATGATATGACATGAAATAAAAACCTCCATCATCTAGAAGCAGAGGGTTTGAATACTGAAGAAACTCCTTCATTTCATAAGTAGAGGGTTGAAGACTAGGATCGCCTCCTTCATCTATAAGCAGAGGGCCAAAGGTAAAGACTGTTTTTAATTTTTTCACTAACTGTGAAGACAAAACTTTAATGAACAGTGAGACAGTGACTAAGGTTTTCTAAAGTCAAATGATGATTAAAGGCAGAGGAGAAAACACCATCAGCATGATTCATCAAAAATCCTCTTTTGGAATGAGACAGAAGTTCAAAGGAAACCAAGCATTTGTCAAAGAAGGCCTCCTTCATAAGCAAAGTAAGGAGCCCATCATGGTTTGAAGATGAAAAGAAATCATGGCATATGGCAAATATTCTAAAGGGACTGCTCTCAAAAAGAGGTGAAATAAATGTGAGCCCAGGCTTCTTGCAGACCTCCTTCATAGAAGAACGAAAGGGCAGCTCTCCCTTGTTCAATTTTCAAATCTAGAACATCATCCCCTGTCTTATCTCCTCAAAAATTAAAACTGGATCATTTTGTAAATCTGAGGATAATTTGGTGGTTTCGGGGTTGGAGGCCTTTTGTAAACAGGATTTGCACTTACAGTGTCCAACAAGTTCTTTTACCCACAGTGAAAGAGAAGCTGAAATAGCACAAGTCACAGAAGATGAGCCATACAAAGACAAGAGGTGGGAAAGGGATATTAAAAATGCAGTTGAGCTCCTTATCCAGTAAAAAGGTAGTTGCACTCGAAGGGCACATCTATGATCTTTCATATGGTTCAGAGAAGATTTTCTTTCCACAGTGCAGGTATCAAAAAAGGAAGACAACTTTTCTTTCCTAAATGAGAAGCAGTGAATTTTTTTTTATAATTTCTTGAAGAAATTTGTTTTACTTCAAAAAAGGGGTGAGGCTCACAAAGGAAATGATCATTTGCCACTATAAGTTCTGTTTGGACGAAAGGGAGTCTCATTTGTGTTTTGAAAAGGGTACGAGCTTCAGGTTTTGGTTTTAACCCAAAGGCCTTTTCAAACATTTTCGAAACCTTCATCAAACACTTCATAGGGTTTTTTATTCTCTTTTCAAAAACAAGGGTAGTTTGACCGTTGAAAGCTCTTTTAAATTTCTCCATACACAAAGCAAACTCCCCTTTGCTGGTCAACCGGGTCGAAGAAGGAAGTTTTGGGAAAATTCATCGATTTTTCTGGCTTAAAGACCACGCGGCACTCCTGTACACCTGCGCGGCACGTTAAGGCACACTTTTTCCACAGGAATACAAGGCCACACGGTGTGCCTCTGGGAGAACGCGGCGCGCCTATAGGTGTTGGTCACGTCGGCCCGACAAGTGACCGACAGTTGTTTTTGCGCGGCGCTCTCTCGTTCTAAACGTGCCATGCATGTCCAAGCAACCAAAATGCCTCCCAACCAATCTTAAAGCTGATCAAACTCCTCGAGCAAGGATGCCATCGTGTTCCAAGGTATTTTGTTTTGTCCCCTTGCTAAATTCAAACTGCTAGATGGTGTTTGAAGCACTCAAAGTCCTGGTGTAAATCCAGGTAGTTTAAGTGAATGTTTTGAAAGAGAGTTATAGTTGGTTGAGAGTGAAGGGTTGATTCTAGTTTCAAAGAGCCTATACACTGCCCTCAGAACAATGCATCAGCATACACCTACAGGTCCAAATATACACAGTAGTGAGGGGCTCGTAAAAATTGTGAAAGTAACCCTACTATGATAAGACGAAGCCAACCTCTGTCAACATTTGTAAGGGAGAAAAACAGTGCTTAGGAGGGTTGAGAGTTTTTTTTTAAAATCAATATTTGTTGTGGTTATGTTTTCTAGAGGTGAAACAGTGAGAATGGTTAGTTTTTATTGATGTAAAAAGCCCATTAGACTGCCCTCAAAACAAGGGTAAAAGATGAAGGCACTGTTTTAAAACAGAAACTCAGTGTTTGAAAAATGAGACAGTGGTCCAAATTTCAACCATAGTAATCATCCATATATTACTTGGTCATTGTTCAAAGTTTTCCTCAGTGTGGTGAAGAGCAAAATCAAGGATGCTTTTTTTACCATAAACAGATTTTAGTATATGAAGATGTAAATTTCCATTTGGAGGTATTGAAAAAACTGTGGGTGAGGAGTGGTGAATACAAGGGCATTATCTTGATTAGGAGGGGTGTTTTCTTGCTACAAGGCTGTCTTATTGTCCTCAAAACACCTAGAGCTATGTGACCTTACTAGAAAACAATACTAAAGAGATGACTTTAAGTGATGATGAGGAACAAGGAAAAAAGGCTAAAACATAGCAGTGATAATGAAGAGCAAAGTGATGGGCACTGAGGCAGTGATGAAAGGAAATATTATGGCAGCCAACATAGCAATAAGCATACAGGTGATGAAGCACATAACAGTGAAGGGAAAGAGCATGACAGTCATAAAGAGGGCATTGACATAGACAAACAAGGCAGCCCACAAGAAAGCAATGATGAGGGCAAGAAAATACAAAACATCGATCATGAAGGGCACTCTCGAAAGCATGTGCTAGCTGCCTCTCCTAGGCAAGGGGCCCTGACTTCTTCACCGAAGCTAGAATGCCAAACAACAAAGGAGAAAACCAGGAAAAGCTCAAAATTGCCCAAAGAGGGCGCCCGATGAGAAAAAAGGAGAAAGGCACCTCTAGGCTTGGAATTTTGTTCTGAGCTTCTCGAAATGTTTCTAAAAAGCCTTGAGGGACTTGCTAACCAAAATTGAGCGAATTTTGACACGATCTTGTTTTTTGACATTTTTGGGCCTAATTGCATAAAATCATGGGCACCGCCATTTTGGTTTGGAGCATCCTCAACTCTTGAGAGTGGTACCATTGGATGCATTAAATTTAGTGGCATATAATCAGAAATTTTCAGAGCATTTGAAGTTTTTTTGGTCCCCCAAAGATACAAAAAACACTCACTTTTTCAACATTCTGCCCCGTCTATCAGCAAACCTTATTTTCTGGTTTTTTACACACAGGCCTATTTTTGGAAGACTTTTAGGCATTAGATTGGGAAAATTCTAGTTTCTCCAGAAATTAGACACTCAAATATTTCCAACGAGCTATCATGAGCCTCGTTTTGACATCGGGAAGGCTACCAAAAGTTGCCGGCAAGTCAGGGGACCTTTTGCTGATGTAATTTTTGAGTATTTTTGTAAAATTTGAACCTTTAAAAATTGCTTTTTTCCTCATGTGTGTTTAGCTATTTTTGCACATGAGAAGTTATGAAAAGTCAATTTAATTCTCTCTTTTAGCATTTTTTAGATATTTTATGAGATATTTTGTGCCTTGGGCTTTGCAAAGCCTCAAGGACAAGTTTAGATATTTTGAATAGGCCAATGAGAGTGCAAATTGAACTAAGAGGTTTTCCTCACTTAAGCCTATATATTTCAAAGGCTTTCATTGTAAACAAGGCTGACTTGATGATAGAAGCAATATATGGTCATATAAGCTTTGGAAGAAATACTTGTCTCATGCTCTTGGATAGTCTCTTGGATGTTCTTGGATGATGAAAGAGGATTGTTGTTGGATTCCATGACTTGGTAGAATGGTATAGTGTCTCTTTCTTTGTTTTGTTTTCTAGTTTTTCATTCATGAATCCATGTTTCTTGCTTGCTATAGATCAGTAGAGAACAAATTTGAGACATGCCCTTGGAGGCACCTCAAATTTCCTATTTCTTCATAGCTTCCATGTTTTCTTCTTCCTTAGTCACATTAAAGAATTCTTGATTTCTCTTTAATAACTTAAGGATATTGTTGCTTATTTCATTCATGGTTCTATGCATGTTAAGTATGATTTACGGTACGCCCTGCTTACCAATGGCTAGCCATAGCTCCATCCATGAAATTTCTCTTTGACTGATTAGATTGTCATTTGTTGAACCAAGGAGGTCTTGTTTCGATCTTGCCCTTTGCCTAAGACTATGCAATCTTGTTTTCAAAGTGCCCAATAATTTGAAGTACTGTGTTTAGGCGTTCCGGCATAGTGTTTAGAGTTGTTTGTCTGTCTTAAGTGTTTTCCCCAAAGTCTAATAGCCATTTCCCAAAGTTAGAGGGTGATATATCTCTATGCATGGCTTGAATGTTTATTTCTATGTATTGATTAGCTTATAGTTACATTTCTCATGATTAATGGTTTGCCCTACCATGTTTATGTCAGCTATTAAACTAGTTATGCTTGAAATCCTTTGTTGTTCCCAAACTTGATGTCCCTTTTATTCCATTTTTCCCAAAGAACCTTTCTACCTCGAATCAAATCGGCCCTTCAACAGCCTTGTATCACCGTCTAATAGCTTTCTAGACCTTTTTGACCCCATAGCCCAGTTGATCTGACATCTTTTTACCTATCTTATATCTTTGATCAGTTTCATCCCTCACAACCTTAAAAAACCAAAACCAAAAAACCTACTTCATAACTAGCCTAAAATCAGAACACAATAAGCAAACACACAGATATCCCTTACACAAATAGAGAGCCCACATAGAGAGCCCTCTACGAGTCCAAAAGAGGCTAGGTCCTTGGACTCCAAATATTGGTTTGATGTTACCCTGTCTTTTTGCTTGCCAATCAGCCAAATCACGGGACCCTATGCGAGCGGGGGTCTATCAAAAGTATCCAACATGGGTAATCCTTGGATGAGGAATTAAATTTTTCATCCAAAGAGTACTATGGCTGGAAATTTGAGTAAAACCATAGGGAGATAAGTTTAGAATACAAGCTGAAAAAGTAGTTTTATTATTTTATTATTTTTTAATTTTTTACTTTTTTACCCCAAATAAGGTGAATCGTCCCCCATGGTTGACATCATCATATTGAATCCTATTGGTTCTTATAAAGTTTATTTTCGTTGTACATTTTACTTAGTAGGCCCATTTTAGACCTCAAAAGTTCTCTAATTCCAGTGGGATTAATACAATCAAAGACTCGTGGAGGCCAAAAGCAAAGTGGATTCCTCCCATGAAAAATCTTCCATTCTAGAGGGTAAGTTTGTTTTAAATTACTTGAAGAGGTATTTTTAGTTGTTGGGATTGGTAAAGACCTTGTTTTGACCTAGATTGAACTACATAGGTCTCACCTATCTCAAAATCACATTTTAGTGGTTTTTCGAGGCTCCTCTGCCAGCTCCAGTAGTTTGGAAAAGATGCAAGTATATTTTCAATCCTCCTATGTTCCATATTATTGAACCATAAATGCTACCTCCACAACCTATTTATCATGAATAAGGATATTGTTGATCGTGTCGATAAAGACACCTTGATTTTATGTTTTATGTAAATATTTTTATTTCAGATGAAACAATTTGAGTCAGTTAGATTTCTTTTAGTGCAACTCTGCCATGAATCACGCTGATATTTTTGCTATGATGATTCATTGTTAAAAACCAAGAAAGAATATTTTGTAACGAGTTCTCCCTCTAAGGCCCTATAAAACACTTTTAGGATAAAAAACCAAGGGTTCAAAATTTTGGTTTTCTAAGAGAGAAGCTCTATAAACTGTCAATGAAATGTATGGAATATTGATGAAAGTGTTTTGGGGGTTCTCGCTCATATCAATGTGTAGTATGTATTCCTTTCTATTTTTTCCCATATGTTCTCACTATTCTTCTCAAATTACATGTAGTAATAGCTGCTGGATATTTTTTCATGAATTTATGGATTCATCAAAGTATAATGTTAACAAAAAATGTCTATATTTATGATTAGCCTCAATATTGCAACAAGAATGTTGCAACTCCCAAGGCTACCAACTTTAATTATCAATCTGGGGTTCGTACAAACTTGAGAGGTATCAACACTATATGTGCAACATACAATGTGTCCTTATTTTGATGAAAATATGTAATGGAGTGAATTTCATGAAATCAAAGCCTAAAATAATAGCATAAATGGAAGTATTTATTTGAAAAGAAATTAATCCTAAGCAAGGACAATCTTTTTTAATTGGAATCCTAAGAGCATGAATTCAAATAAATAGGCCTAATATACCTTGTAAAACTTATTGTCCTAAGTGGTGTTTAATATTCCTCAATAATGGATTTAGATCCTAGCGGTCCTCATTCAAGCCTAAGAGACAAAAACCAAGCTTTAGGAGAAAATTTGGTCAAGTTTACACATTCTATAAGAGTGCTACAGGAAGTTTTGTGTTTTCTACAGGAAGTCATGTTTAGGAGATGAATCACTGAATAACTAAGTAAATAAAATGAAAATGGGATGAGACAATTTTTTTTATTAATTAGGCTCTCTTAGGTCTCCCTTCCAAGTGGAATCACTTGAAAATACCCATGTTCACATGTGCTAAAAGATAACATAAAATTACTACTCTAAAAACTGGAAATTCAAGAACAAGTGAGCTATTTAACCTATCAAATTCCTAACCTAATCAAGTGAAAATTAAATGGGGTATATTTTTTTATTAAATTGAATTTATTTATGACCTAATACAAGTGGAATAAACTCAAATGAATCTCATTAACCAATTCCAAAAAACATCATAAAATTACCACTATTTCGCTACGAGACATTATCAGAAATCCTATATTCGTGAACTAGTAACCAAATCCAAGTAGCTCGATGATGAAGATGACCTTACAAAGTTATTATAAGGATTAATAATTCTTTTGAATATGTAAATAACATTCAAAATAAATCACTCCGTTCATTTAACTCAATCCATCAACAAGAAAATCGTTAATACTAAATACAGAAATAAGAAAATAAGAATAAGAGGTGCATGCGAATAAGAAGTGAAAAGAACATAAAAAAAAATTGTAAAAGAGGGCTTTGAGGCTCATGTGATAGTCAAGCCCAAGGAGAATTAGAGTCCTATGGAAGAAACCAAGCCTTAGAAGCTAAAAATGGCACCAAACTTCATTATTGAATCAATCCAAGTACATCCCTACAAGAAACGAAAATGGAGCCGCTACACAATAATTTTTCTCCACAAGAAGACTAAAACTTGCGTGCCCGTAGAAGCCAATTATAATTGGTACTTATAAAAATTTATGGGGAAGCATTCTCCTTGAAAATAGGAAATTTTTCGCTCCAAAATCCCTCAAATAGTGGATATGGGTCCCAACGCTAGCAATCTGCATTAAATGATAGGGAACACATTCCTAGATTTTATCATTCATTGGAGTTCCAGAATTTCACAATAATTTCATGATATTTTATTCATTTATTCTCCAATATTTATCCTCCCGTAGAAGGGATAAATTCCCTATATTATCTCATCTTCCAAATGTTCATAATTTGCCCAATATTCTCACAATATTATTCAAAATAAATATTATTAGCCACAAATATGCAATTATCTCTAAACCTTCCTAAGAATATATTAAAGCTAAAAAAACATTATTAAGTGCAGAAGGAGAGATTTAATATAGCCTTCATGTGCTTGATAAATGTTAGATGGGCCTTAATTTGGGTCTAATTCGGAGGCCCATCAATTGATATGAAATGTAATCCATAAAATGTGCTCCATGTATCTTAGAATTTCATTCAAATGTCTATCTCATCCATTTCATTTTTAAATTCAATGCACCATATTCTCAGTATAAGCCCTATGTATTTATTTTCTCTACCTCTTAAGCCCTCTATCCAATATACTACAAATGACTGATATGTTGTAGGTTCATGTGATGTCTTGTATGAACCCTCAGAAATTTGGTTATTAGGGTTCGATAGTATGAGGTTAGGAGCAAACCTTATTTTATGCAATAAGCTAGGATAACTCATGTACCACGATTTTTTCCCTCTTTCACTCAAATACCCAGGTGTGGGATTCCCTTATTATAGCTACCTAATGCAACTTAACATGCGGTCTAGATTATTCCCCTGATCCCCACTCCATTCAATTTTTATATCATTTTCCACCTACCTATTCAATGATTTACTATGGACATGTCACCCCCTTTAGAGGTTGAAAGCACCTAATATAGTCCTTGGTTAACTCCCTATTGAGCTTGGATACACATGTACCTACTAAAGCCCACTATGGAAGTTCATGCCACCATGAAGTACCCCATTGGTCACATGACTTGTAGGAATTATTACTTGATTATTCTATTGATTTTTTGTATTGGAGGGAAAGGGGACACATTGGATCTTATGCAGGATTGTAGATGGGTCTTAATTTGGGTGTTGGTCTCCCTATACGGGGTCCTATCCCTCCACAGGGCCACATTGGCATTTGTAGGGTGAGCGTTGAGAGCCATGGGGCTCCAGCATACTGGATATTACTTCATGGATCCCCAAAAATAGTCATATATTGCTCGTGTTCCACCTTTGGATGAGGATGATGCACCTTGTCCACCATGCCCATCCGACTCTACAATTGTACCATACACAAGGAAGATGTTCTACGATGCCTCCCATTGTAGAGGGAGGGCTTACGTCATTACTCCAACCCTTAAAAATGTTCTAAAAGCATACTTAATTAATTTGGAGACCCATGATGATATCCTTGTGCCCTCACACCTACTTGGGAGCACAATAGGTTCTTGAATGGATAATAAGGGGCCAACCATTTTCCACTATGTTGGCAGTCCATTTCTTCGTCATGGAACCCCTTAGACTTCATTAGGCCTCCTCAAAGGCCCAACGACTCACTTTGATGATAATTTTACCCTCCTTAAACTTATATTTATGTTATAGAGGTATTTGGTGGGCTTGTCACCAAAAGTTTGTTATTATGCACATTATTTTATTGTAGGGGCTTATTATTCATAATCAGCTAAATCAAATTCATTAGGAAGTGTATAAATATAAGTGTGATGAATCATTTTGATATTCATCTCTTATATTGGATCATTCACTCTTGTGATATTTTAGTTATTATTTTTGGAGGACGAAATTCGATCAATGGATGAATTTTTATGTTTGGATCTCATCATTTTTTTCTTGGAGATTCACTATTAGCATATAATGATGATTGGATATATTTTTTCATACACGTAAGTACAATTCAGTCTCTCTCAAAAGTACATGTAAGTACTTTTTCAAAAGCAAGCAAACCGTACAGTTGAGTCTCTCTCATGAATAGGCCTTAGGAATCACTCCTTTTCTCTTCATTGTTTCTTCCTTCTAGTGATTCCTTTTATATTGGGTATCCTCCCCTTAATGAAAGTCCATAAAGAGTAGGTAACTTTAGTTGAGGTGACAGTGGGCTATTTCTCCATTGTTTCCCTTTACCTAGTAGTTTCACTTGTAGAATCCCCTCCTAGGACTCATGCTAATTTGAGCAGTAACATTTCTCGTTTAGGATAATATTATTACATTCCTACTAGAGGATAAATATTTCTTTCCATTCTGTGGAACTGAATTTTATACATTGTAATTGGTATCTCACAAATCTTACTCACTTGCTAAAATCAAAGTTAGGTGTATGATTTCATGTTTTGTTTATTATAGCCAAGGCATATCCTTAATATCAATTTAATGGAATTCGGGCCCATATCCCATATCAGGATCCTATACCAAATGGTGTGAGGTATAATAACTGAAGAGGCATAAGATTCCTTCTACAGTTAGGACCATAAAAACTATTTAACTCCCTTACATCTTCGAAGGACCCTGTGGACCATAAATATAGGAAATGTGTTTCTGTCATCCCATGCTCCTGTGGGAGTTTGTACATTGGTGAAAGTGGTTGCTCAATAAATAAGAGAATTCATGAACACGCAACTGACATCAAACACAAGAGGTCATACTCCCCAACATTAGCATAACATGCAGAAAAGGTAAACATGATATCTACATTGAAGAGGCTAGGGTCATTGCAAGGGCTGATAATTTTCATCACTGTAGGTTCAAGGAGGCCATGGAAATTAAAAGGAGACCTAAAAATTTGAATATAAAAGGTGGTTGGATTATTAGCAGATGTTGCACCACTTTCATTTCTTTTTAAGTTTTTATATTTTATTATTTTATTTTTATTTTCTTTTCTCTTATTCCATTTATTTATTTATTATTATTATTATTATTATTATTCCTTTTATTTTTAATTAATTTATTGTATGTTATGTTATTTTTATTTTTATTTACATTATTTATCCTATTTCATTCAATTATTTTTATAATTTTTTTGCTTGACTATTTAAGTTTGACCATTTTATTTCATTTATCTATTAGTTTTATTGTTTGAAAAAAAAATTAGGATTAGGATTTTTTAGTTATTTTGATAGGACTTTACTTTTGACTATAAAGAATTAATTTAATTTAATTTACTAGTAGTTACTTTCTATCTATTATAGATTTATTTTTAATATATATCTATTCTTTGCTCAAAACTAGTTGTTATAGTCTAATGGCTAGTAAACATTTATATAATCTATTCAATTTAATGTTATGATTTGGTTCTTCATCTTGTCCTCAGGATGAAACACACTTGATGGTTCGAAACACGTCAACTAAATGTCTCCTATATGATTTTTACCGAAATATCCCTCAACGGTATAATTAGGACTTAATATCAGGAAGACCCCCTTACTATTCGCAACTTCGAACACCATTAACACATCAGAAAAAAATTAAGGTTGAGCAGAATGGAAAACATTTTCCTATCAATAATTTTCAAGATTATATTTTCCTATACTTCCAAACAACTTCCAAATTGAAGCCACAACCTTTTCCAAGAAACTGTGGAAAAGTAAGTGATAGATGGGAGATTTGTGTGAGCTTAAGTGCTATATAGTTTCATTATGGAAACTTTATTAATGGAATAGCTATCATTAAAGGTGGTTCTCACGTATATTTAATAGCAAACAAGATAATTATCCATGTGATGAACATTATAAATAAGAAGAGCAAGAATTCTATAGTGAAAGTGTAACAGACGAGGGTTAAAGTTTCATTTAATTAAGGATGTTTAAGCCAAAAATACTAATACCAATGTCGTCAAACACGTATTCCTAGATGAATGTTTTGAAAGCATTTAGTGGGAATCACTTGTGGTTTATTAATGGATATGGAAATTGGAAAAGACATTGGCCAATGCATTGAGGCAAAAAATGTTGTTTAATTATGAGAAATAACGAAAATAGATGAAAAGGGAGATGAATAGACGCAAATATGCATGCAAAGGAAATTAGAGTAAAAATGAAGGAAAATGAAGAAAAATGAGACATCAATAATAAAAAGGCATTAAAGAAACATATCAAAGAAATAACAACAAAGCGAAGGAGCACAAGGTGAACGTTGGATCAATAGCTTCAACAAGAGAATTTTATAGGTAATAGGATGCATGTGAAATTTCCTTGTTGGGATGTGAATGCATGGTACATGGATTTCTCTATTTGGTTTATTTCCTATCATTGGAATGGTATTTTTCTATCTTAATTGTGGTTTCATTGTTTCCTTTCCATTTCCTCGATAGCCATGGTGTGGTGGGATTCATTTTTGGTTGAACTTTGGATTTTCGGAAGGTTTTGGAACCATGTGAGGTGGTCTCAGGAAAATTCCCAAGGGTTGGGAATGGATATGGTTTTCTCCGAGAATCCCTCAAAAGGTGGGTGGAGATAGAAAATTTCCTCAAGGTATGGTGAAGGAATTCTGAGGCATCCAATCTTGGTTTGGTTTTGTGATCCCGAGTGGTACGTGGAAGTCCCAACTTGGTTGGATTTTTCATATGTAATTATGATATATTTTCCTAATGTGAATAATGAGAACATGTACCTGTGATTATGTTTATTTCATGGCAGGTTATTTAAGGCTCATAATCTAGTTATATGATGGTTAAATGCATAATTCTATGATGTGCTCTAGTTAAGGCTCTTGTTCATGATTCTATAAGTTATTGAATGGTTTATGAATACATGGGCTAACAAGTGTTATTTCATCTATATTGAGAGGTAATTATACCTTCTTGGTGATTCTCAGATGAAGATGATCAATTTATGATCAGATATGCATTCATGACCTAAAGATTTCATGTTTACCATATGTTTGATAAAATGTATATCATGGATTATGCATGGCTAGGTCTGGTTATTACGTGTGTTTTGATTCATTAGTATTGTCAACACCTTTGAATGCATTCTAGAAAGTTCTAAGAATATCTAGGATATGGTGTGGAGGCTAGCTTGAAAAAGTGGCTTAAATTTTGGAACCGTTGTCTCTGAACTAGGAAATTTTAGTCATAACCACATAGGGGCAAACCTATGCATGAAATTGGGCCTTCATAAATGCTCTAATTTTGTGTTGTGGATGCAGTTGGGGACTTTTTTTGGTGGAAAGGATTCTAGCTCAGGGATTGATCACTTAGGGTTGCTAGTTGGCTCCTGAGTGGTCCACAATCCATTAGGGATGTCAGAAAGGTTTCAGTTTATAAACCCCGCTTGTCATAGTAGTAATAAAATCATGTTTACCCTGGATAGGTTGTAAAAGTGGGTAAATATGGGATGATGCAGTACAAAAATAACATATGATCAAGAAGAGTTTATGGAGATTCGTCAATTCTTTAAAATACAATCCTGCTATTGAATCTAAAACGAAGGAGAAAATGACGACATTCCAAAACAACATTGGTTTGAAGTGTGAACCATACCAATAATTATTGAGGAAAGTGGAAAAATGTGGAGTGGTTGAGAACATATTTTCATGGGTATAATTCAAACAAACCAAAGATCTCAAGAAAAATAATGAAACCAAGAGACAAAGGTTGACTGGTATCATCAAGAATGATGATGCAAATGATGCAAGTGGAAACAATTTTTAGAAATGTACTCTAATTGTAATAGAAAGAAATTAAATTAAGGACAATGTTATGGCAATGTTGTTTATTTCTTTTTGAAATGACTATGGTATGTTCCTTCTCAAAGGAAAGTTATAAGGGAATCTAGCCATTAAAATGCCATGGAAATTGTTGAGATTCAAAATATCAACCAAATCCTTGGTCTACAACATGGAAAGGAATATGATAGTGTCAAAACTCTAAGATATAAGCATTTGATTATTATGATAAATCATGATCATGGCAGTCCCCATTTTAAAGGATTGTTCATAGACTTAAAACGCTTATTCAACTCATCTATACTTAAGAGACCTTCATTTCTCATTGAATTAATCACTCCTATTTACAAGACAACCCATAATGATGGAAGGAAATTGTTCTTATACACCATGATTGAGTATGAATCACCATTAGAGGAAATTTCAGCCTAAAAGTGGTCTCCTAAGGAAAAGAATGAAAATAATAGGAAAATAATAAAATAATATTTATGAATTTTGGATGGAAAATTAAAAATAAATCATTTTTAATGGTTTTTTTACTTATCTCCTTATAGGTTTACTCAAATTTCAGGTGTATATTACTCGTTAGTTGTGGAATTAACTTTCACATCCAACGAATACACATTATGTGACCCAGATTGATAAAAATTGAGCATACATTAAAAAGGTTTTTTAAACTTATTTTTTTAATGTATATTGAATTTAATCAATGTTAGTCTTCTCAAAAGTATGCATAATGGGTACTCATTGGATGCAGAATTTAATTTCATATCCAATGAGTTTCTACGCTTTAAATTTGAGAAAACTTATAACAATATTATCCAAAAATACAGGTAAAAAAATTAGTCTTTTTTTATTTCCCCTCCAAAAGATTTACATGTACCTATTTTTAAATTTAAAGAATTTTGATAGTTTTACATATTATGCACATGAAAATAGTTTTACATATTATGCACATGAAAATTTCATCGACATTTTTAGGTTGAAATTTCTTTTGATGCAAGAGAATATCCAAGTGGATTAGCATCAGGCTGGACCATAAAGTACTATAAAGGTCTTGATACAAGTACATCAAAATAGGGCAAGGAGTATTTCAAAAAATTGGTCAAGAATAAAAAGGATTTGATAAGATAAACTAGGTTGGGAACATATTTGGCTAAGAAAATAGAACCATAAAAGAAATTAAGAAAAGAGAAACATAGGAAAAGCAATGGAAGAGAGTTAATATATGTTGAACATTAACAATGGAAGAGAATTGAGGAGGGTGTAGAAAATATTTTAACCATCACCATATCCTAAAAGTATTTTTAACATCACCATATCCTAAAAGTATTTTTATTTAAAATTTTTGAGGATTTGATACTAGATATCCCAAAGTTGTATCAAACATTTGAATAAAAGACAAATGTTAATAGGTATGCATTAGGTTTAGTGCGCATGAAAAGAGAGAGATGGGTGTTCAACCATTCATAGTTGTGTCATGAAGTAGTACTTAGTGGATTCAAGGTGAGTTAAAACTATGCTAAACTTAATTTAATTTTAAATTTGAAAAATAATTTTTAGGCATTACAAGTAGTAAGGTTAATTGCAATTATTTCGTCACCTATGAATAAAATTTCAATTTTACTTCCCATCCCAGGTATACAATGAATAACATTTCAATTTTACTGCCCATCCAGGTAATATAATAAAATTCCGTGTCCTTTAAATAAACTATCAGAATTCTTAAACACAATTCTACAACATTATAAAGAATCATCAAAGAATTGTATTATATGGTTAGAACATCAACACCACTATCATACTTAATGCAATCGAAATGCATAATTTTTCTGGTTGAACCACATAAACGAGGAGATTTTTTTGAGAAAAAGAACACAATTAGTGTCCCAAAAGATCAAATTCCCTGGTGTTGACTAAAAAAATGTAATCTAATCTGTACTTGAACATTTCCAATTCCCCACACCCTGATTTTTCCATCTCTGTAACCAGAAAACAATGTACTTCCATCTGCACTCCAACTCAAACTGGTACAAAAAGGTATGTGACCATTCTTGGGGCGAAGGTCTGCCACAATGCTCTTTATCTCTAGATCCCAAATCGTCACACAATGTTGAGTGGCAGCACAGAGCCCATATCGGTTGGGGCTAAAGCAGAGGGCATGAATAATATCCCCGAAACCGACGCCCAGCGATTAGGGCTACTTCCACTCAGCCAAATCCCAGAGAATGCTAACTCCGTCTTTTCCACCACTTGTGCAAAGGGAGGCGTTGGGTAAAACAATGATGGTGTTCACATAGCCTTCGTGTCCGACGAACGTGTTCTTGAGATGACCACAGGGCGTCGGAGGAGATGACCACACCTTGCATGAAGTGTGAGTGGCCCGTCAGGCGACGTTGTCGGACGCCATACTTGTCAGCCTCCTTGCTTAGGTTCCACACCAGGATCGACTTGTAACGGGATGAGGAGATGATCATGTTCGATTTGTCAGTCGGGGTCCCGATGGCTGTCACCGCGTCGTTGTGGCCCTCCATTGTGCCGCGCAGAAACAATGCTTGCACTTGTGCTTCCGCCTCTGCCATGCCTGTACTGTACTGTTTTCTTCTTCTACTTCTATCGTGTTTTGTCTTCTTCTACTACTCTCCTGCTGCGTTTTCTTCTTCTACACAGATGCACAATTAAAGAACGGTGTCCTGATGAAAATTGGGTGTGACTTCCTGGTAAACGCTACTATAGATCCCGCTGTAAGTTGCGCACGACACACTTTAGATCAAGTGTAATGGAATGAATGGATATATATATATATATATATCTTATGAAAGAGAATTTCATTTCCTAGCCGACATAATAGTTGAAATAGAAATATAGTACGGTATAACTAACTGGACTGGACATGGGCAAGAACGCTCATATCCAAGCACAATAATTAGAAAAATAATGACTTAAATATCGTACATATGTTATGCAAGCACAATAATTAGAAAAATAATGAATTAAATATCTTACATATCTTCATGATGATATTGAAGATTTCTATCATAATTTTATGATCAACCTTTTTCATTTCATTAGCAAGTTCTCTATTGAGGTTTTGGGTATAGACAGAAATAGAACAACTAAGCTTTGCTATGATAAAGTTTTTAAGGGTTGCTATAAAATCCATTACCAATGTTTCTAACAAGTCTCTAAAATATGACAAGATAAACAGGTGCAAAGCTTTAATTAAACAAAAAAAGAAATGTACCATATAAATAGAAGGAAGGAGAATATTGAAGACTTCTATCATAATTTTATGACCAACCCTCTTCATTCCAGTAGCAAATTCTCTATTGAGGTTTTGGGTATAGACAGAAATAGAACAATTAAGTTTTGTTATGATAAAGTTTCTAAGGGTTGCTATAAAATCCATTACCAATGTTTCTAACAAGTCCCTAAAATATGACAAGATAAAGAGGTGCAAAGCTTTAATTAAACAAAAAAAGAAATGTAACATATAAATAGAAGGAAGGAGAATATTTTGTAAAAATCTAAATTATATCTTTTTTAACTATTTAAAAAACGTTTAAGTCATAAAAGAGAAAAAAAAACAATATGATTAATTTGGGATATTGAAATTCCTACATTAAAAAGTTTTGTGAATCCCATAATGCTATGCACAACACATAAATCATTTATATAAATATTGAATTTTGTTCTTTGGACGATATAGGTTGGGCCTCAGCATTTCACAAAAGGGGTTACCTCCCAAGAGGGGAATTCAGCATGAGATTTAGTTGTAGTAGGATGTTAGACTTCCAAACATTGGTATGTATCGCATGTCAATTATGGAGAGTTTGGAAATCAAGAACCAAATTCAATAATTTATGAACAAAGGTATCATATGCCCATCTACTCCGCCATGTGGTTCACTAATTGTTTTGGTACCAAAGAAGGATGGGACTTGGCGCATGTGCATAGATTTTCATGCAGTGAATAAAATCACAGTAAAGAATCGCTACCCACTCCCACGCATTGAGGATTTGCTAGATCAATTAAATTATGCAAGATATTTCACTAAGTTAGACTTGCGAAGTGGTTATCATCAAGTTAGAATAGCTGAAGAGGACATTTGGAAAACTTCTTTAAAAATAGACAAGGATTATTTGAGTTGCTAATTATGCCATTCGGTCTAACAAAGGATCCAACTACTTTCATGAGAGTCATGAATGATGTACTAAGACCATTTGTAGATGAATTTGTCATTTTTTACTGATATGACATACTTGTATTCAACAAATCAAGAGATGAACATGTCATGCATGTGACCAAGGTACTTGATGTCATGGAAAAGGAGTAATTATTTTTTTTGATGTCGAAGTGTGAGTTTCGCAAGAATTCTTTGGTGTATTTGGGACACATTGTTGGAGGAGGTGAGTTGAAGATAGACCCTTCCAAAATAGAGGTCATTCTGAATTGGACCAAGCCCAATACATTTACAGAAGTAAGAATATTTCTTGGTGCAGCAGAGTATTGGAGGAGATTCATTGCTAATTTTTCTTCCATTGTAGCTCCGTTACATGCATTGATAAGTGTCAAGAAAGTCTTCCATTGGGGAGATATGCAGCAAAAAGAATTTGATGCAAAGAAAAATATAGTTTCAGCACCGGTATTGGCTCTTCCAGATCTTACACAACCATTCAAGATCCAAACAGGTGCAATTGATTATACTATGGAAGCAATTCTCATGCAACATGATAAGCCTATTTTGTTTCATTTTGAAATTTTTAATGGAGTTGTGACTAACTATCCCGACTACGATAAATAATTATATGCATTCGTACAAAGTGTAAATAAATGGAAGCACTATTTGATGGGGAAGGAAACCATTATCCATACCAACCATCATCCATTGTAATACTTACAATCATAGTCAAAGTTGCAGCAATCAAGACATTTCAAATGGATGGTATTTCTAAAACAATTTCATTTGGTTATCAAGTACAAAAAGGGAATCTACAATAAGGTAGCTTATATGCTCTCTAGGCCTATTATAATTTCATCTATTACACTCAAGCACAATTCAGTTTTGCATTAAAGTTACATTGAACAATATGAATATGATAATGATTTTCAAGATGTGTATGAAAGCTTGAGTCAAGGAAACCAAAATGAAGAGTTTGATTATCATGTGCATAACAATTTGATGTATCACTTGGGAAAGCTATGTATACCACAAAGAGAAAGAAACTGTATCATAAGGGAGGTGCACACATCATTGATTGTTGGACATTTCGGTGTAGGCAAAACAATAGTGAATCTCCAAAGGTATTATTATTGTCCACACATGATTGATAGTGTATCTCATTTTATTAGAGGATGTTTTTTATGTGAAATCACTACACCTAGTAATAGTAAAATTGGATTGTACAATCCACTCTAGGTTCCTTCACATTCTTGGGAGAGTATCTTAATGAATTTTGTAGGTGGTCTTCCAATGTTAAGGAAAGGTCATGATTACTTGTATGTTGTGGTAGATAGGTTCAACAAAATGTGTCTTTTGATGCCATGTAAGAAAACAATTACCAATGAACAAACCACTAATCTTTTCTTTCAAAATGTATGGGTTCATTTTGGTCTTCCTACTACTATTGTAAGTGATCGAGATTACCAGTTTGTTGGGAGTTTTATGTCAAAATTATGAGACATGACGGACACAAATTTGAAGAAGAGTACAACATTTCATCCACAAACAAATGGTCAGACCAAGGTGGTAAATAGGACAGTTATTCATATTCTTAGAGATTATTGTAGAAAACATCCCAAGTTGTGGGATGAACAGTTGCATTACATTAGTATGCATAGAACATGGCAAAGCATTCTTCCACAAACACATCACCATTTGAGGCATGTCTTGGGTACTTGCTAAGATCGCCTTTGGACTTCATATTTGAAAAAGATGTCGCT
The DNA here is from genome assembly GCA_034641835.2 of Pinus albicaulis. Taxonomy (NCBI): domain Eukaryota; kingdom Viridiplantae; phylum Streptophyta; class Pinopsida; order Pinales; family Pinaceae; genus Pinus; species Pinus albicaulis. The sequence continues at coordinate 47,322 of JAXQQM020091767.1, read as the reverse complement.
ATAGATGGTCATACTAACATAGATAAGGAAAGGAAGTTCATTGAGAAAATTTAATTGGTAGATCACACAATGAAAGAAGAACTTGAAAAGAGTCAAAGTAGCTACAAGGCAAGGCATGATAAACATCGTGTTGATCACAAATTCAAGGATGGAGATGAAGTTTGGTTGTATATCAGCAAAGAAATATTGCAAGGGGAAGGTAAAAAGCTGAAGCCAATTCATTATGGTCCATTTAAAATTCTGGAAAAGATTGGTAATAATGCATTTAAGCTAGATTTTCCTCCTTATACGCAAATATATTCTGTCATTATTGTTGAGAATTTGAGATTGTTTGAGTCTCCTTTGATTGATGATCAAGGAGAACATGTTCAGCTACCATCAATAGATGATTTATCACCAGAATATCTTGATGAACTTTAGCAATATCTCATACGTGACAGAAGAATCATAAATTCAAAGAGAGGGAATGTCGAATACCTTAGAGTGGGACTCAAGGGAAAAAATCCTTCAAAGGCCAAATGGATGGAGAGTGAAAGGGTGAGGGAGCTGTAACCTCACCTGCTAAACAATTGATAATACATTTTGGGGTCCAAAAGGCTTCTAGTGGGGAGGAATGATCAGAGGCTTAGTATTTATCTAAAAAATGAAAGTGCTCAAAAATGCTTCGAACCAGAACGACCGAATAGATCTCGTCACCATGATTCCAATGCAAATCGTTTAATCAAAATCTGAGTTCGTATCAACAAGTTATGGTCTGTTGTTCGTTTTCTCAAACAAATAAAAATTGTGTAGAACAGTGACATACTGATGACTTGGAATTCAAGTCAGCACGTCAAGAATATTCAGGGAATATTCATCAGATTTCAGCCAGTGACATTGTGCCAAGTGTTACAATCAGATTCACCAATGTTGCTTGGGGAAATTGAAATTATCCTCTTAATCCTAAGGTTGCAATTTTTATCTATGGTTGATTATTATTTTATGGTGAATTTTTTGGGTCATTGGAGAAGGGTCATGTGGCACAAATGGAGGCTGCCATGTACCCTCCCCCTTATTACACCAGTTTGAGTTGGAGTGTAGACAGAAGTACATTGTTTTCTGGTTACATAGCTGGAAAAATCAGGGTGTGGGGAATTGGAAATGTTTAAGTACAGATTAGATTAGATTTTTTAGTCAACAACAAGGAGTTTGATATTTTCGGGCACTAAAAAAAAATCTCCTCATTTATGTGACAAAATTATGCATTTCGATTGCATTACGGATGGTAGTGGCATTCACGGTTTAACTATATAATATAATTCTTTGATGATTTCTTTATAATGTTGCATAATTGTGTTTAAGAATTCTGATAGTTTATTTAAACGACATGAGATTTTATTATATTACTTGGGATGGGAAGTAAAATTGAAATGTTATTCAATGTATACCTGGGATGGGAAGTAAATTTGAAATGTTATTCATTGTATACGTGGGATGGGAAGTAAAATTCAAATTTTATTCATTGTATATGTGGGATGGGAAGTAAAATTGAAATCTAATATGGTCAAAATGATATTTAGACAGTTGAGTCGCAAAGGTGAGACATATTCAACCCACATCCCTTTCTGCTCATCTTACTAAAGGGTGTAAAAATTTTGTACTCAGGGAAAATGTTCTGATTCTTCCCCTAAGATGAGACATATTCAACCCACATCTCTCTCTGCTCAACTTACTAAAGGGTGTACAAATTTTGTACCCAAGGAAAATGTTCTAATTCGTCCCCTGCAACAACAACAAAAGATGTTGTTACTCCTAGAGACAACCCCTTAGTTGAGGAGAGACCAATTCCTTGAACATCTTCATGAGTTCTTTAAATATTTGAGATTTTATATCACACTCCCTATTTAACATATCTGAGATTAAATTGATTCATAACCTTCCTTAAGAGGTGAAATCAGAAGCGAGATGCAAAATATTACTTATAGAAACTTTAATATCAGACACATTGCAGCCAACATCACATGAACCTACAACTTATCACTCGTTTGTATTATATCATATAGAGGACTTGAGAAGGAGAGAAAATAAATACACCACAATCCTCTTTCTCTCCAGATCCGACATACTCATCGACATTGGAATCTACATCAGGGTGGATGGTGTATTTTCACTCGCCAAGGGTGTTCCAGAGCTTAATGGTGCGGTCACGAGAAGCAGACACAATATGACGGTTATCGGGGGAGAAGGCAACGCTGAGAAATTTTTTGGTGTGGCCAACAAAGCAGTGGGTGGTGAGGCGTGTGTTGAGATCCTAGAGGAGGAGGTCACCATCCCAGGAGCCCTAGAGGGAAAACTAGGCGTCGAATGAGATGATCACATCCTGCACGAAGTGTGAGTGGCTCGACAGGTGGCGCTGTGGGATGCCAATATGCTTGTCCCCGGCCTCCATAGAGCAGTTCCAAAATATAGATCAGTTCCCAAATATAGTCAACTCTGCACTCTCTATGGACAAAAACTGTGCACTTCCTATGGATAGTTACAATGCACCAATTTTTGACAATGTGGGCACACTCTCTAAAATTGGCACAGTAACAATTGGAAACCAAATAAATATAGCTCCTATATTTTAGAAATGCATGCAGAAACCCTAACCCTAGATATACAAGTGCTCACCTATATAAAAAGCTATCATGGAGCTCATTCTCACACTCATATTTGGAGGTATTTTCATTTATTTGGGGGAAACTATTTTTCTTTTAAACCATAGCAGTAGACCTTCTCTTACATTTAATTATTGATTCATGTAGGCTTTAATTTATACAATACTGTCACGAAAAGTATATGCTAAGAAAAATGATCATTAGCACTAAATTATATTAACCCAAATTTGTTTCACACATACCCTCAGCAATCAACAAAGTTTTTACACACTTCACATAAATTCAAAGTGGGAAAGTATTACAAAATAACCCTCTGTCATTGAACTTCTCTCACAACACTCCTAGAAACCATCACTCATTCAATCTACACATATAAAAGGAAGTACAATCCAAATTGTAACATCAAAAAAATTAATTCAATACCACACTACACTTAGGGGCTGATCCAAGACTTAAGGTGTCACACCATTCAAATATTACCGCAATTAATGAAATTGCAATCTGTTGTTCAAATTCTTCTTTCACCATCTTCATTTCTATCCTGGAAGCTTTTAATGTGGCAGCCAAGCTTCCAATATTGAATTTCAATGCGGCAGATTCTGGGATGCCCACTTCAAGAAGATCACTGCATAGTCTATCAATTAATTGTTCCAATTCTACACGCTGAGCCACAACTGCCTGCTGCACTGTTTGTGCCTGGAGCGACTCTTCCATTTTTGTCGTAAGTGTCTGTTCTATTTCGTTCAGCTTTTGCTACACACGCACCTATCTGCACTACATCTCGTCGGGGATAATGGTCTAGATAGCATATATATTTCCACTTGGTAACTTAGAGAGGTCGATTTCAACTTCTAGGCAGGTTTGCACCTGTGCGCGTAGCTTTGGCTGCTCCACTTTAATGACTGTGCCAGGGAAGGGGCAGATTCTGCTATCTGATGTTGCAATGATCATGGTTGTTGGCAGGCTTGCTTGAATCAGCCTTTCTTGATCTAAATGAATTGTATTAGTTATGTTGTGCTTTGTGCTAAGTGTCCAAACAGTAGTAATAATGTGTGCATAAGGTTCTCCTTAATTTGCAGGTTAAACAAATAGTTTTGGCTTTGTTAAACAGATTTGCGTGTGAGGATTGATTATGTATTTCAAATGTTTATCATTGTACAACAGTGAAGAACAGAGAAATAAAATTCATAAGTCACTTTACTCAACAAATTGTTGAAGCATTTCACCCCTCCTGGGCTACATTTGCTGGTACAGCTCCCAATGGCATGTCCCTCATGTATTAATTTGGCCAAAATGTAGGTACAAGTGAAAATAAGCCTCAATAGGAAAAAAATATCTGTAAAATCAGCTTCAAAAGGTATGAATTAGCTAGAGATGACTATTCATTTACCTAAAACAGATAAAGAAAGCCCAATACACTGCCTTCTCCATGATGGCCCTGATGGCTCCTTGATCTTCCTTGAAGCTAAAAATACTAAATATGATGTCTGTTCCACCTCAAACCTATGCAAAACTACTCAGAATTTCGAAAATACCTAAAATTGATTATTTTTGCACCTAATTTGGTTGAAAACTGAAGGAGTTATGGAAAAAAAAAAATTTCCCAGTGTCCCTTGAAAACCTCCTCCAAAAATGGAGGAGCTCCTGTTAATGTCGCCAGTTCGGTGATTCCCACCGTAATTAGCAGACTGTGCCCAAATGTGTCAGAACTGTTAACAATGGCATTTAATGTTGGAATGGCGGGGTCACATGTGACCTCCATCGATGCCGCCTCCAAAACCACGACTTATCCATCCTAACCTCCGCATTAAATGTTGAATCGAATGCTGGCACATGTCACATTTTTTTTAAAATCATTTTCAACCGCTCGTTAAGTGTTGCAAAGTGGATAGGCTCCGGGTCAAGAGTGTGTGGAGTACTAAAAAGGTATGCTTTTGATGATTATTTCAGTGGCTTTTTAGTAGAATTTGTAAACCTTCTTACATCATGAATTTGGAAAATAATAAGGAATTATAACAAAACATGTGAGAATTGATATGCAAGACTTAACCGCTGATAATGGTTATTTTCTGTGCAGGAAAAGGAGAAAACGAGGAGTTGCCGTTCCAAAGGAAAGGACAAAGTCGAGATAACTGATGTCCCTCTGAAGGAGAACCGAATGCAAACAAGGCTAAACAGATCAAAGCAAATCGGCCCGGAAAAGGAGGAGAAGACACCAGCTCGACGCAAAAGAAAAGAAAAGATGAAGGATTAACAGTTTGGCGAATCCCTCAGGATCTTCGATCCTGAGGGATCGCTGCTTTATTTATCTTATTACTTGGACATCTCCGCTGTCACCTTTATATAAAGGGACAGCACTGTTAGCTTGGGGAATGATATATACGTTTTTATGTAATTTTCTGTTAAACATCAGCTCTGATTATTAAGTCTCGTTGAGAACTGGTTCATTGTATTTTTGTCCGATGCATTAATATAAGCTTGGTGATTATCTCATCTCTGCGTCTGGATTAACTTAAGGCGATGTACCCTTGGAGGCTAAGGGCCCGGCCCCGGAGGACACTTGCTTTTGTATCACTACGATTTGATTTCCGCGTGGTTTGTTTATCGTTGTTATTTGGTAATCTGATATGCTTTATAAGTTGATATTACATGCTATGTTAAGATTAAATCATTGAGGTTTTTACAGATAGAATCGTGTATCGACTCTGCATTATGTTATTAATCCTTTCAGAGTTAATTGCATGTTATTAGTCTTAACCGAATATTCTTATTGTTCTGTTACAGAGCTTTTATATTGAACATTCATGTCATAGATTCGTTTGAAGTAGTGTTCTTCATGATTATTAGATTCAGAGATAATATTGTTCTGTTTGGGAGCACAGTTGAATCCCTGTTAATTAAGATTACTATTTCAGCGTGCTGTGTGCGTATATGATTTACTAGAGCTGTTTCATAATTTGTCAATAGTTAATGCTGTTCCATTAGTGTGTTTTGCGTGATTTGCCTTAAGAGTGAAAGATTGTTATTTGATTGCGAAGAGTGCATTTGGGTTAATAGATTAAGTTTGGTTACGACTCGCGAGACTTAGTTGTTCGATTGCTGTTCCATTTTAGAATTACTGTTCCATTCCAGATTTGTTGTTCAATTCTTTATTTGTTGTTCCATTTACTCGCATTTGTTGTTTTGGTGTGAGAGACGATCTAAGGCTGTAGTGAGCTTTGGCATTCACTGTCTAGCTCCCAGACCCGTGGTCTATGCTCTAATTTCCTTTCCATCAGTTTCCAAAGGGATGGGTTATCGCTGCCGAACCCTTGACTGATAAGCTGCCTAGTTTTTTGAATGTGTGATTTATTCTTTTGAAGTAATTTAGTTACAGACAAGCATCCGTTTACTCTTGTATTTCTTAAACACTGTACTACTAGCATTACTCTGACAAGTGATAGCCTCAGACTGAGATACTCTTTGGAATAACAAAACGCTCCCGGATTGACATATTAATGTGAGGTAATTAGAGGTGAAAGAGACCCTTTTTATAGCTCTACATTTTGGCGCCGTTGCCGGGGAAAGAGTGTAGCCATTTGTCTTTTTCAGAGTAGTGTACGAGCCTGCTAGGGAGAAGTTGGATCCTAAAAACGGAAGGTAAGAACCAACCCTCCTCATTCCATTAGAAAATTCTCGATTGAGGTTTTGGGTATAGACAGAAATAGAACAATTAAGTTTTGTTATGATAAAGTTTCTAAGGGTTGCTATAAAATCCATTACCAATGTTTCTAACAAGTCCCTAAAATATGACAAGATAAAGAGGTGCAAAGCTTTAATTAAACAAAAAAAGAAATGTAACATATAAATAGAAGGAAGGAGAATATTTTGTAAAAATCTAAATTATATCTTTTTTAACTATTTAAAAAACGTTTAAGTCATAAAAGAGAAAAAAAAACAATATGATTCATTTGGGATATTGGAATTCCTACATTAAAAAGTTTTGTGAATCCCATAATCCTATGAACAACACATAAATCATTTATATAAATATTGAATTTTGTTTTTTGGACGATATAGGTTGGGCCTCAACATTTCACAAAAGGGGTTACCTCCCAAGAGGGGAATTCAGCATGAGATTCAGTTGTAGTAGGATGTTACACTTCCAAACATTGGTATGTATCGCATCTCAATTATGGAGAGTTTGGAAATCAAGAACCAAATTCAATAATTTATGAACAAAGGTATCATATGCCCATCTACTTCGCCATGTGGTTCACTAATTGTTTTGGTACCAAAGAAGGATGGGACTTGGCGCATGTGCATAGATTTTCATGCAGTGAATAAAATCACGGTAAAGAATCGCTACCCACTCCCATGCATTGAGGATTTGCTAGATCAATTAAATTATGCAAGATATTTCACTAAGTTAGACTTGCGAAGTGGTTATCATCAAGTTAGAATAGCTGAAGAGGACATTTGGAAAACTTCTTTAAAAATAAACAAGGATTATTTGAGTTGCTAATTATGCCATTCGGTCTAACAAAGGATCCAACTACTTTCATGAGAGTCATGAATGATGTACTAAGACCATTTGTAGATGAATTTGTCATTTTTTACTGATATGACATACTTGTATTCAACAAATCAAGAGATGAACATGTCATGCATGTGAACAAGGTACTTGTTGTCATGAAAAAGGAGTAATTATTTTTTTTGATGTCGAAGTGTGAGTTTCGCAAGAATTCTTTGGTGTATTTGGGACACATTGTTGGAGGAGGTGAGTTGAAGATAGACCCTTCCAAAGTAGAGGTCATTCTGAATTGGACCAAGCCCAATACATTTACAGAAGTAAGAAGATTTCTTGGGGCAGCAGAGTATTGGAGGAAATTCATTGCTAATTTTTCTTCCATTGTAGCTCTGTTACATGCATTGATAAGTGTCAAGAAAGTCTTCCATTAGGGAGATATGCAGCAAAAAGAATTTGATGCAAAGAAAAAGATAATTTCAGCACCAGTATTGGCTCTTCCAGATCTTACACAACCATTCAAGATCCAAATAGGTGCAATTGATTATACTATGGAAGAAATTCTCATGCAACATGATAAGCCTATTTTGTTTCATTTTGAAATTTTTAATGGAGTTGTGACTAACTATCCCGCCTACGATAAATAGTTATATGCATTCGTACAAAGTGTAAATAAATGGAAGCACTATTTGATGGGTAAGGAAACCATTATCCATACCAACCATCATCCATTGTAGTACTTATAGTCATAGTCAAAGTTGCAGCAATCAAGACATTTCAAATGGATGGTATTTCTAAAACAATTTCATTTGGTTATCAAGTACAAAAAGGGAATCTACAATAAGGTAGCTTATATGCTCTCTAGGCCTATTATAATTTCATCTATTACACTCAAGCACAATTCAGTTTTGCATTAAAGTTACATTGAACAATATGAATATGATAATGATTTTCAAGATGTGTATGCAAGCTTGAGTCAAGGAAACCAAAATGAAGAGTTAGATTATCATGTGCATAACAATTTGATGTATCACTTGGGAAATCTATGTATACCACAGGGAGAAAGAAACTGTATCATAAGGGAGGTGCACACATCATTGATTGTTGGACATTTCAGTGTAGGCAAGACAGTAGTGAATCTCCAAAGGTATTATTATTGTCCACACATGATTGATAGTGTATCTCATTTTATTAGAGGATGTTCTTTATGTTAAATCACTACACCTAGTAATAGTAAAATTGGATTGTACAATCCACTCCAGGTTCCTTCACATCCTTGGGAGAGTATCTTAATGAATTTTGTAGGTGGTCTTCCAATGTCAAGGAAAGTTCATGATTACTTGTATGTTGTGGTAGATAGGTTCAACAAAATGTGTCTTTTGATGCCATGTAAGAAAAAAATTACCAACGCACAAACCACTAATCTTTTCTTTCAAAATGTATGGGTTCATTTTGGTCTTCCTACTACTATTGTAAGTGATCGAGATTACCAGTTTGTTGGGAATTTTATGTCAAAATTATGAGACATGATGGACACAAATTTGAAGAAGAGTACAACATTTCATCCACAAACAGATGGTCAGACCAAGGTGGTAAATAGGACAGCTATTCATATTCTTAGAGATTATTGTAGAAAACATCCCAAGTTGTGGGATGAATAGTTGCATTACATTAGCATGCATAGAACATGGTAAAGCATTCTTCCACAAACACATCACCATTTGAGGCATGTCTTGGGTACTTGCTAAGATCGCCTTTGGACTTCATCTTTGAAAAAGATGTCGCTATAGATGGTCATACTAACATAGATAAGGAAAGGAAGTTCATTGAGAAAATTTAGTTGGTAGATCACACAATGCAAGAAGAACTTGAAAAGAGTCAAAGCAGCTACAAGGCAAGGCATGATAAACATCGTGTTGATCACAAATTCAAGGATGGAGATGAAGTTTGGTTGTATATCAGCAAAGAAAGATTGCAAGGGGAAGGTAAAAAGCTGAAGCCAATTCATTATGGTCCATTTAAAATTCTGGAAAAGATTGGTACTAATGCATTTAAGCTAGATTTTCCTCCTTATACGCAAATATATTATGTCAGTATTGTTGAGAATTTGAGATTGTTTGAGTCTCCTTTGATTGATGATCAAGGAGAACATGTTCAGCTACCATCAATAGATGATTTATCACCAGAATATCTTGATGAACTTTAGCAATATCTCATACGTGACAGAAGAATCATAACTTCAAAGAGAGGGAATGTCGAATACCTTAGAGTGGGACTCAAGGGAAAAAATCCTTCAAAGGCCAAATGGATGGAGAGTGAAAGGGTGAGGGAGCTGTACCCTCACCTGCTAAACAATTGATAATACATTTTGGGGTCCAAAAGGCTTCTAGTGGGGAGGAATGATTAGAGGCTCAGTATTTATCTAAAAAATGAAAGTGCTCAAAAATGCTCCAAACCAGAACGACCGAATAAATCTCGTCACCATGATTCCAATGCAACTCGTTTAATCAAAATCTAAGTTTGTATCAACAAGTTATGGTCTATTGTTTCGTTTTCTCAAACAAATTAAAATTGTGCAGAACAGTGACATATTGATGACTTGGAATTCAAGTCAGCACGTCAAGAATATTCAGGAAATATTCATCAGATTTCAGCCAGTGACATTGTGCCAAGTGTCGCAATCAGATTCACCAATGTTGCTTGGGGAAATTGAAATTATCCTCTTAATCCTAAGGTTGTAATTTTTATATATGGTTGATTATTATCTTATGGTGAATTTTTTTGGTCATTGGAGAAGGGTCATGTGGCACAGATGGAGGCTGCCATGTGCCCTCCCCCTTATTACACCAGTTTGAGTTGGAGTGTAGACAGAAGTACATTGTTTTCTGGTTACATAGCTGGAAAAATCAGGGTGTGGGGAATTGGAAATGTTTAAGTACATATTAGATTAGATTTTTTAGTCAACAACAAGGAGTTTGATATTTTCAGGCACTAAAAAAAAATCTCCTCATTTATGTGACAAAATTATGCATTTCGATTGCATTACGGATGGTAGTGGCGTTCACAGTTTAACTATATAATATAATTCTTTGATGATTTCTTTATAATGTTGCATAATTGTGTTTAAGAATTCTGATAGTTTATTTAAACGACATGAGATTTTATTTTATTACTTGGGATGGGAAGTAAAATTGAAATGTTATTCAATGTATACCTGGGATGGGAAGTAAATTTGAAATGTTATTCATTGTATACGTGGGATGGGAAGTAAAATTCAAATTTTATTCATTGTATACGTGGGATGGGAAGTAAAATTGAAATCTAATATGGTCAAAATGATATTTAGACAGTTGAGTCGCTGAGGTGAGACATATTCAAGCCACATCCCTTTCTGCTCATCTTACTAAAGGGTGTAAAAATTTCGTACTCAAGGAAAATGTTCTGATTCTTCTCCTAAGATGAGACATATTCAACCCACATCTCTCTCTGCTCATCTTACTAAAGGGTGTACAAATTTTGTACCCAAGGAAAATGTTCTGATTTGTCCCCTGCAACAACAACAAAAGATGTTGTTACTCCTAGAGACAACCCCTTAGTTGAGGAGAGACCAATGCCTTGAACATCTTCATGAGTTCTTTAAAGATTTGAGATTTTATATCACACTCCCTATTTAACATATCTGAGATTAAATTTATTCATAACCTTCCTTAAGAGGTGAAATCAGAAGCGAGATGAAAAATATTACTTATAGAAACTTTAATATCAGACACATTGCAGCCAACATCACATGAACCTACAACTTATCACTCATTTGTATTATATCATATAGAGGACTTGAGAAGGAGAGAAAATCAATACACCACAATCCTCTTTCTCCCCAGATCCGACATACTCATCGACATTGGAATCTACATTAGGGTGGATGGTGTATTTTCACTCACCAAGGGTGTTCCAGAGCTTAATGGTGCGGTCACGAGAAGCAGACACGATCTGACGGTTATCGGAGGAGAAGGCGACGTTGAGAAAATTTTTGGTGTGGCCAACGAAGCAGCGGGTGGTGAGGCCTGTGTTGAGATCCTAGAGGAGGAGGTCACCATCCCAGGAGCCCTAGAGGGAAAACTAGGCGTCGAATGAGATGATCACATCCTGCACGAAGTGTGAGTGGCCTGATAGGTGGCGTTGTGGGATGCCAATATGCTTGTCCCCGGCCTCCATAGAGCAGTTCCCAAATATAGATCAGTTCCCAAATATAGTCAACTCTGCACTCTCTATGGACAAAAACTGTGCACTTCCTATGGATAGTTACAATGCACCAATTTTTGACAATGTGGGCACACTCTCTAAAATTGGCGCAGTAACAATTGGACACCAAATAAATCGAGCTCCTATATTTTAGAAATGCATGCAGAAACCCTAACCCTAGATATACAAGTGCTCACCTACATAAAAAGCTATCATGGAGCTCATTCTCACACTCATATTTGGAGGTATTTTCATTTATTTGGGGGAAACTATTTTTCTTTTAAACCATAGCAATAGACCTTCTCTTACATTTAATTATCGATTCATGTAGGCTTTAATTTATACAATACTGTCACGAAAAGTATATGCTAAGGAAAATGATCATTAGCACTAAATTATATTAACCCAAATTTGTTTCACACATACCCTCAGCAATCAAAAACGTTTTTACACACTTCACATAAATTAAAAGCAAGAAAGTATTACAAAATAACCCTCTATCATTGAACTTCTCTCACAACACTCCTAGAAACCATCACTCATTCAATCTACACATATAAAAGGAAGTGAAATCCAAATTGTAACATCAAAACAATTAATTCAATACCACACTAAACTTAGGGGATGATCCAAGACTTAAGGTGTCACACCATTCAAATATTACTGCAATTAATGAAATTGCAATCTGTTGTTCAAATTCTACTTTCACCGTCTTCATTTCTATCCTGGAAGCTTTTAATGTGGCAGCCAAGCTTCCAATATTGAATTGCAATGCGGCAGATTCTGGGATGCCCACTTCAAGAAGATCATTGCATAGTCTATCAATTAATTGTTCCAATTCTACACGCTGAGCCACAACTGCCTGCTGCACTGTTTGTGCCTGGAGCGACTCTTCCATTTTTGTTGTAAGTGTCTGTTCTATTTCACTCAGATTCTGCTACACATGCACCTATCTGCACTACATCTCGTCGGGGATAATGGTCTAGATAGCATAAATCTTTCCACTTGGTAACTTAGAGAGGTCAATTTCAACTTCTAGGCAGGTTTGCACCTGCGCACGTAGCTTTGGCTGCTCCACTTTAATGACTGCGCCAGGGAAGGGGCAGATTCTGCTATCTGATGTTGCAATGATCATGGTTGTTGGCAGGCTTGCTTGAATCAACCTTTCTTGATCTAAATGAATTGTATTAGTTATGTTGTGCTTTGTGCTAAGTATCCAAACAGTAGTAATAATGTGTGCATAAGGTTCTCCTTAATTTGTAGGTTAAACAAATAGTTCTGGCTTTGTTAAACAGATTTGTGTGTGAGGATTGATTAATTATTTTAAATGTTTATCATTGTACAACAGTGAAGAATAGAGAAATAAAATTCATAAATCACTTTACTCAGCAAATTGTTGAAGAATTTCACCCCTCCTGGGCTACATTTGCTGGTACAGCTCCCAATGGCATGTCCCTCATGTATTAATTTGGTCAAAATGTAGGTACAAGTGAAAATAAGCCTCATTAGGAAAAAATATCTGTAAAATCAGCTTCAAAAGGTATGAATTAGCTAGAGATGACTATTCATTTACCTAAAACAGATAAAGAAAGCCCAATACACTGCCTTCTCCATGATGGCCCTGATGGCTCCTTGATCTTCCTTGAAGCTAAAAATACTAAATATGATGTATGTTCCACCTCAAACCTATGCCAAACTACTCATAATTTCTAAAATACCAAAAATTGATTATTTTTGCACCTAATTTGGTTGAAAACTGAAGGAGTTATGGAAAAAAAAAAATTTCCCAGTGTCCCTTGAAAACCTCCTCCAAAAATGGAGGAGCTCCTGTTAATGTCGCTAGTTCAGTGATTCCCACCGTAATTAGCGGACTGTGCCCAAATGTGTCATAACTGTTAACAATGGAATTTAATGTTGGAATGGCGGGGTCACATGTGACCTCCACCAATGCCGCCTCCAAAACCACAACTTATCCATCCTAACCTCCGCATTAAATGTTGGATCGAATGCTAGCACATGTCACACTTTTTTTAAAATCATTTTCAACCGCTCATTAAGTGTTGCAAACTGGATAGGCTCCGGGTCAAGAGTGCTTGGTCACATATAGTCGAGGCTAGCCCTTAACCATTTTTCCGCCTGTTGAAAATTAAACAAACAAATACATTTCGCCAACCATAGATGATAAGCACTTGAATGTAGGCGGTTTGATCAGGCCTCTTTGCACGTGAATTCGGGCCTCATGTTCGAATCCCATAGACTTGATCAAATTTTTGCCATACCAATTTCCTCCTTGGTCCGGGGCCACGTGGCAGCCTCCTGGGCAGGCCATGTGGTGCCCAATGATTGACCGATAAAAAATTATGAAAAATCAAATTTAATATATATATATATATATTTATAAAATTTCATAAGTCAAACTGAGTCAAAGGTCCTTTTTTGGAGTTTACTAGGTTTTTCAAACCTTCATAACTTCTGCATACGACCTCTGTTTTGCAAACCATTTGTAGCACCAGAATCACAGCGATGATACCTTTCCGGTCATTCAGATTGCAACCACTTCTGAGAAATTTCATTTTTGAGCAATTTTCATAACTTGGACATGATCTACTAATCACACCTCCCTACTAGGAAGCTTTTGGACCCCAAAATCTCTTTGGACTATTGAACCTAAAGATGAGGAGACTGAATCTCCACTCTTGCAATCTTGATCCACTGAAATTTCCCCAATTTCATTAATTGGAGCTTCTCATAAAATGACAATTTTTTCCTTGAATTTGTTGATCGACTGTTGCTAACTTTGACTTTGTCATGCTGTAAATTATCAAAAATTGCAGAATAGCAATTGAAATTTGCAGTAAACATATTGTTCCTACATAAGTCTACCTTCAAAGGAAACTGAAAATTACACTCACCTTGCATTCTATCCTTATGGTGGTTTTTTACTGAATTAACCTTGTACCTGTGTCAATTACTGACCAAGTTTTCTCTCCATAGTACCCTGCCATTATGAAACTAGCAATGATCATTGCTGAAATTTGTGCCTTCTTTTCTTGGATGCTTTACCTTCTCTTGGATCTTTGCACCTCCTTGCACTAACACTTTGTTTTCTGCACCGATCGACACCAAAGATGATTGTTGCAACTTCTTGTCATCTTCTTTCAAAGAAAACCTGCTCTCAGACTGAAAGAACTCATTATTTACATATGCATATACATGAAAAGGATTATGTACAAATTATTTTTGTTTAATCATCAATAAAGTCAAATTTTTACTTGCATTGACAAGCATTTTCATCTGCCTTGCATTCACTAAAAAAGAGTGTAGATTTTTGTGATGTGATCTCACAATAAACTCCTTGCCATCCTTGAATAAATGGTAGTTTTTCTCATGGCGATGGAAGATAGATTTTCCTGTCATACAAGTAAGGACTGCCCAACACCACACCTGTAATATCAAGCGGCACACCATCTAATTCAACTGTGTCAATAAAATGTGTTGTTATTGCAAAGTGCAACATGCACTTCTTTGAAAACTATCAATTTGCATCCTTACAGATCTAACCAAGAGGATATGGTTTCGAATGTGGAATGGTTTCAAGATTCAGTTTCTTGACTAATTCTTTAGAAATAATGTTTTCTTGTGACCCACTGTCAAATAGTGTGTCAATCTTTGTGTGTTTGGAAATGACCCTTAAATGAGACAGTTCAATTCTCTTATTTTCATTTGGAGCCTCTATGTGACAGTTAGAAATACTAGAACTGGGTTTTGTTTCATTCTCTTTTCCCTTCAATTTCTTTAGTGCCATAGCTATGATTTTAGTTTTGTCTCTTGATTCTGATCCTAGATCTTGTTCAGCTATTGCAACTGTCTTGCCTTT
This sequence comes from Pinus albicaulis, assembly GCA_034641835.2. NCBI lineage: Eukaryota > Viridiplantae > Streptophyta > Pinopsida > Pinales > Pinaceae > Pinus > Pinus albicaulis. The sequence goes on along the minus strand of JAXQQM020091767.1, from coordinate 32,057 downwards.
CTCCTTGGCTTTATATTTGGCTTTAAAAATTTCTGGTTTCAACTCTAGATGAAGTTTCCAACAATGGTCCTCTTCATGGCTTGTTTTAAAATAGTGTTTGCAGAAAAAATTTCTCTTCTCTTTCCTAGAATTTGCATTTCTCTTTTTCTTCCATTTGCCTTTAAACTCACTTTCCTCATTCCCATCAAAATTTTTTTTACGCCTTGCCTCTAAATGTGTGGCTTGAACACACACCTCATCTAAGCTTGTAGGGTTAAACATGAGAATGGTATATCTTAGGTAAGTATGAAAATCTCCTATATACTTGAGTAAAGTGTCTTGGCTATGCAAATAAATTCCTATTAAAAGAGCTCTTCTTCTAAATTCTTCAGTATAAACTTGAACAGTTTGTCCTTTCAATTGTTTAAAATTTTACCAATCCATTATGGCTTTCTGCATGTGAGATAATGGATAAAACTGTTTTTTTATTGTAGAAATGAAATCATACCATGATAAGATAATGTTACCATATTTTTTTATCTCCTCCTTTGCCTTGGCTTCCCACCAAAGAAGAGTTGCACCTTCCATTCTCAAAGAAGCTAGCTAAATTTTAGTTTCGTCATCATGAAATTTTTTAATTCTCAAGTAGACCTCTAGTTGCCTAATCCAATTATCTAGCTTTTCTGCATTTACTTCACCATCAAACTTTGGCAATTCAAACTTAACATCAAGCTTAATAAAAGGACTTTTACCCATGTTCTTGACTTTGTGAGAATGATGTAAAGGTTGATGAAGATGAAGATGAGGGTGATGATGGCGAATTTCCACTGTCTCCATTTCCTCCATTACCCTTCTTGGATTTATCCTCATCATTATGGCCTCCTGGTGATCCTTCTCCTTCCTTGTGAATTTTGGATCCTTCTCCTTCAAGTGTTTCATTCCTTTCTTGATGAAGGACTCTCACCATTTCTATCAAATCAAGGAATGCTTTTCTAAACACCCTTTCTTCCTCTTTGGGATAAACTTCTTCATGGGTTTCTTGTTCCCTTGAAGACATGCTTATGGCTTCTTTTGCTTCTCTTGGAGGTGAAATTGAAGGTGGAGATAATGGCACTCTTACCCTCCTTGGCTAAGGATTACTATAATTCCTTGCCAATTGACCTTCTCTTCTCTTAAGCTTCAGCCTAGTAAGCATAAAAAACCTTGCAAATAGTTAAGCAAACCTTGCACAAGAACAATACTGAGAGTAAAACTATAGCTTTCCTAATGCTCAACCTGAGCTCTGATACCAACTTGATCTGAATGGATTTTATTAGTTATGTTGTGCTAAGTATCCAAATAGTAATAATAATTTGTGCATAAGGTTCTCCTTAATTTGCAAGTTAAAAAAATAGTTCTACCTTTGTTAAATAGATTTCTGTGTGAGGATTGATTAAGTATTTTAACTGTTTATTGTTGTACAACAGTAAAGAACAAAGAAATAAACTTCATAAAGCACATTAATTAGCAAATTGTTGAAGCAATTCACCCCTCCTGGGCTACATCTGCTGGTCCAGCTCACAATGGCATGTCCCTCATGTATTAATTTTCTGAAAATGTAAGTAAAAGTGAAAATAAGCTTCAATAGGAAAAACTCTCTATAAAATTAGCTTTAGAAGGTATGAATTAGCCAAAGATTACTATTCATTTACCTAAAATAGATAAAGAAATCCCAATACACTGCCTTCTCCCTGATGGCCTTGATGGCTCCTTGATCTTCCTCGAAGCCAAAACTATAGAAGATGACCTATGTTCCACCTGAAACCTATGCCAAACTACTCAGAATCTCGAAAATACCCAAAATTGACTATTCTTGCACCTAATTTGGTCGAAAAATAGAGGAGTTATGGAAAATTTTTTTTTTGCCCAGTGTCCCTTGAAAACCTCCTCCAAAAATGGATGAACTCTAGTTAATCTCGCCAGTTCGGTGATTCCCGCCGTAATTAGCTAAGCACGCCCAAATGTTTCAGAATCGTTAACGGTGGCATTTAATGTTGGAGTGGCGGGGTCACATGTGACCTCCGCCGATGCCACCTCTGAAACCGAGGCTTATCCATCCTAACCTCTGCATTAAATGTTGGATCGAACACTGGCACATGTCACAGTCATTTTTAAACTGTTGGTTAACTATTGCGGAATGGATAGGCTCCGGGTCACGAGCGCTTGGTCACATACAGTCAGGGCTGGCCCTTTACCATTTTTCCTCTTGTTGAAAATTAAACAAAAAAATACGTTCCGCCAACAATAATTGATAAGCACTTGAACGTAAGCAGGTCGGTCGGGCCTCTTTGCACGCGGAGTCGGGTCTCGGGTTCGAATCCCGTAGACTTGAACAAATTTTTTCCATACCAATTTTCTCCTTGGTTCGGGGCTACATGGAAGCCTCCTAGGCAAGCCACGTGGCGCTCAATGATTGGCCGATAAAAAACTTATGAAAAATAAAATTTAACATATATATATATATTTTTTATAAAATTTCATAAGTCAAATTGAGTCAAAGGTCTTTTTTTGGAGTTTACTGGGTTTTTCAAACCTTCATAACTTCTGCATACGACCTCTGTTTTGCGAACCATTCATGGTTTCAGAATCGCAGCTACGAGAAATTTCTGGTTGTTCATATTGCAACCACTTCTGAGAACTTTCATTTTTGAGCAATTTTCATAACTTGGACATGATCTCCTGTTCATCGATTGAGCCATGCTCGCTTGCAGGTTGTCGACCTTCAGCTGTAAGACCTACAATCTAAATTTTAAGGCCTCCACCATAGCCTTGTACTACTCCTCCATGGCAATCCATCTGTCTTTCAAAATAGAAGCGACTGCATCTGCAATTTTATCCAGGTCCTCTTCGGTTAGAGTGAACTTTTCTACTCCTCCAGCCTTGGATCCCTTCCGCTTCTTTCACAGACCCTTGGAAGTTTCTGTGCCATGCTTGGTGTTGCACAGATATTTCGCACCATCACTGTCTAACCCATCTTTGCCACTAGGTTCCACATCACCTTCGCCTCCAAGGTTTTGCTCTATATCCTTCTCTGCTTCCTACTCAAGCTCTTTCTCACCATCCTTTTGTGCGTGTGTTTCTACCTATTTATCATTGCACAACCCAGCCTCTTTCTCTTTAGCACCTAGAGTTTCTTCTTTCCCCAAGGTAGAGGCTCTAACGGGATGAGTGGAATTGAGCCCCACTTTCCATGTTGCTAGCCAGGTCGCAATGACCTCGTCGACCTCTGCCTCAATCACCATGAAAGGTAATTTATACCACGCATGGTCACTACACACCCTGATCTGCACATGGTGCACTGTGATCTAGAAATTTGCAATGCCTTTATACTTTTCATATACTGTCAGTGATAATCTTGGTCGTGAGTGGGTTATAGTGGCTAGCATGCCCTCAAATAGTACCCAAAAAATCTTGTTTTCTTTCATGCGCTTGGGATCAGGGGAATCCCATATATTTTCATAGCACGCCCTCTCACATATGCCCGACTCTAGCTCTGGGAGTACTGCATCTGTTGGAGTCTCCCATGCTATCAACGCAATAAGTAAAAACAACCAGGAGTAGCAAAATAGCCTCCTCTACTCCTATGCTTTGCACACATTTTCCAATAATTCTTTGCAGAGGTATTTAGACCAGTTGTAGTTGACCCCTTCTCACATTGTCCTTTCAATGCAATTACATGCGTGTGGACCACCTTTGGTTGACACTTGCACATAAAATTGTAGCCTAATACTAAAGTTCCTAGGAGCACACCCATGTCTGTAATTGTTTGCACCAGGAATCCCCTTTTATCCCACTCGACCTTGTAATTTTTCTTGACTTTTTCTGCGACCTTGAGGTCATTGATTTTTCCAAAACCTGCCATTGGATGAGGTCCCTTCTTGGGCAGGTCAGTGATCTGGTGGATCAGCATGAACTCTATCCATAGACATCCATCATGAACTAACGCTAGTAGCTGGCGCACACAAATAGTAGTGAGCGGATATCTCCCAAAATACGAAATCTGCAGAAAATTTAGGATCCTGGCATTGCCTAGCCCGTGTGCTCATGGAATTGACTTGAACTTTACCACATCATCATAGAGCACCCTCTCCAAGTTATAATTTGGTGCCAGCTTAGGGAATGTTTCCTCATTCGACGAATCTTGGTCATCGACCTTGATGATCAGTATCTTGCCACACACATCATCCACAAGGGGAACAGCCTCTGGGACCAAAGGCATTTGAAGGTAGTCCCGCATTATGTCTACATTATTTGGGGCATGCAAGGAGGATATGCCCAACTTGACATAGAGGGGCCGCCATGAGATAGGCTTGACGAATGCAACCTCCTTAGTGGCGCTCATTGGTCTCCTGGAGGGGTCACTGATAGTCGACCTTTTGCTTAGTAGCCAGATGCGGGGATGTCACATTCCTCGAGGAGATTCACGGCTTCGAGGTAGACCACTTCAATATTTTTCCTTTTCCTTTAGGCAGCGTGTACACAACTTTTTCAACCTGAGGGATCACTTCATGGACATTGTCCAATCTCAGCTCAGTCAATGTTATGAGGGGCACAAATTTCTCCTCAGCAGGTGTGCTTTCAGGATTGGTGGTCATCATTCTTAGGCGGAAGATAAATTAAGGAATACTGACATCATATGGATTCTCTTGGCCAGACATACAATGCTCGCAAACAAATTTATAGCACAAATCATGGGTAAGTTCAGGGCGCAATGTACTCAGAAAGCAAAGGAACCAATTGTATCCCACACCCTTCTTTTTACAGGCAATCCAAGGTGAAAATGGTCGGATCTTCATTAAATGAAACTTACCTCCGAAAAATGGTAAAAAAATCCCATAAGGTCGCCTCATTAAATTCATAAATCTCGCTCCATCCAATGGTAAAATTACCTTTTCACCCAATTTCACTATTCCAATGGCTAGTTTCTTTTCCTGCGCATCACCCCTACACTCATGTCGCACCTTCCTAGGCATTTCCTCGATGCTGTGTGCAAACCAATGAACTCTTATGCTCCGGCCATATAGTCATTTGGTTGGCACAGGATTGTCCCTATATCGCTTCAGACAACTTCCATTAAAATACCTGGGAATATTCTCACTGCATAATGTGGCCAAGTGCACCACACCTCCATCATTGATTTCCTTCACAATGTATGGCCCCAACAAATTTTTCTTGAACTTCCTTGGGTGGCGCAAAAATTGACTGTCGTATAATAAGACCAAGTCTTTCTCCTTTAACACCTTCAGTTTGGTGTGCCTATCATGCCAGGCCTTTTCACGTGCCTTCTGCACTTGCTGATGGAATTTATCAATGAATCGATCTTCTTCTAAGATAACCAATTGCTCCAAAATTTCCTCCATAATATCAGGCTCGAAAATAATAGTGAAAGTTGTGATGCACAGGTTTGGGACAATATACTCCATTGGCATGATCGCTTCTTTCCCATAGACCATCCTGAAAGGTGTATTCCGAGTCAAATTCTTGCATCTGGTTCTATAGGCCCATATACAAAAGGGATGCGCACATCCCAGTCATTCTAATTGGAATTATAGATATTTATGAGTTCATTCTCCAAAATTATGTTGAAAGCCTCTACTGCACCACTTTCTTGTGTGTGAGAAGGGGTACTCTTCTGGTCATGGATATGAAATTCCTCTCTCTCAGTGATTCAATGGTTTCATTAACAAAGTGCATACCTATATCACTCATCAATATCTTTGGACATCCAAATTTGGTCAAAATATGTTCAAAAATGAAGTGTCTGGTAGTATATGAAGTACAATCCTTAACTGCCTTAGCTTCGGCCCATTTGGTTACATAATCGGTGGCAGTGATAATATAGCGTGCTCTAGTCTTCTTCCCTGGAGGGTTGATAGTTTCAAAAAAATATATAGCCCATTTATCAAAAGCCTATAGGGCCATCTATGGCTGGAGGGGCATTTCGTCTTTATGCGAGGGCTTCCCCATTCTTTGGCATGCATCACAGGCTTGATAGTACGCATGTGCATCACTGTGCAGTGTGGGCCACCATAACCCAAAATGCAACACCTTCTGTGCAGTATTTTTTCCAGCATAGTGGCCTCATGCCACCCCTCCATGAGCCTCAAACAATATATCCTGTCTCTCATGTTCCAACACATATCTTCTCAATACTTTATCTTCTCCCAACTTATACAATTGAACTACAATCAGCGTAAATTCAACCATGTGTGCAACTAACTCCTTCTTTTACTATATCAAATATAATTCTGCAGGCTCGCTTCCAGTGGTAAAAAAGTGAATAATATTAGCAAAGTGCTTATCAACCACCTTGATAGAAAATAGACATGCATCCGGTAACCCCTCTTCCAAACTAGTTGGTTCTTCCCAATTCTTGATGCGTGATGAATGATCAGGTCCAGCATTTAGTCTTCCAGGATTCACAATGATTTTTAAGTCATACTCCTAAAATAAAAACAACCATCTGTAAATCCCCCCCCCCCCCCCCAAACATAGGCTTATTGACCAGGTACTTCAAAGCATAATGATCAAAAAACATTTTGAGGTGTCCTCCTAGTAGATAGTTCCTATATTTTTGTAGAGCATATACCATGGCCAATCCTTCCCTTTCTGTAGTTGAATATTTGCACTCTGCACTGTAGATATTTCTACTCGAAAAAACAACCGGGCGATCAATGTCTCCTTCTCTTGGCTATGCTAGAATAGCCCCAAATGCTATACCAGATGCATCCACATGTACATAAAAAACCTTATATTAGGCTAGGAATATCAAAATAGGTGCAATGACCATTTTCTCCTTCAGCAGCTCAAACACTTCTGATATTCCTCATCCCAGAAAAATGAAACATCCTTCTTTAGTAACTTCTCCATTGGCGCAGTGATTAGAGCATAGCCCTTAATGAACTTCTTGTAATAACTGTTGTGTCCTACGATGGAGCGTAGCTGTTTATGATTAGTGGGAAATTCCAAGTTGATGATAACTGCTATCTTGGCTGGTTCAACCATCAAGCCTTGCTGACATATGATATTCCCAAACAAAATTCCAAAAGGTACACAAAATATACATTTCTTCAGGTTAAGATAAATCTGGTGCTTCCTTCAAGTGCCAAGCATCATGCACAGGTTTGACACATGTTTCTTTACCAATATAAACACTATCCAATCATCAAAATGCACCTCCAAAAATTTATGCATGAATTCCTTGAACATAACCACTACCACGCGTGAGAAGATCACAGGTGCATTATTCAATCCGAAAGGCATGACAATGTACTGAAAAGACCCCTAATATGTTGCAAAGGTGGTATTGTTGCAGTCTTTAGGCACAATTCTAATATGATGATACCTCAAAAATCCATTAGTAAATGAATAAGCGTATTTTCCTCCCACATTATCTAGGATCTCATCTAAAAATGAAGCAGGGAAGGGGTCATGCACATAGGCATCATTCAGCTTGCACAGATCTACACAAATCCTTATCTCTCCTTTGGTCTTCTTCTCCTAAACCACCATTGGTCTCACCCAATCTGACTATTCTACAGGCTCAATCATGCTTGCAACCACAATATTTTCTAATTCCTCTTTTACTTTCTACTTATGTTTAGGATTCAATTGGTATGGTCACTACTTGACAAGGCACACATCTTGTTTCAACGTGATATTCATAACACCTAAGTATCCTAAAATTCCCTTGAGCTCATAGAACTTTGTAGGGAACAGATATTGATACTTTGTTAGTAGCTACGCAATCTTCCCTATTGTATCATCATCCCAACAATCCCCAATTTTTTCCAAATTGGGCTACTCTTCTATCCCAATGTTGACTTCCTTTAACTTCAGAGGTTTAGTTACATCTACCATTCCCAATGAGGGCCTTGCAACTGCATGCTCCCTTTTAGATTTAGGGATGTCGACATTTCTTTGATAATCTTCACTATCCTCTATGGACAAGTTCTCGTAGTTGACGATATCTTGCGTCTGTGCATCCCATGCTAGTGCAGCACATTCCCTTCAGGGTCGAGATTCATCAAAGACAAGAGAATCTATGTCCTGCAGGGCTTCATCCAATTTAACCGATCCCCCAACCAAGCTTAAGGTTGATAAGAAATCATCAGTCATTGTAATGCAATGGTGAGTTCCTTAGTGTAGCTACATTTCCAGATACCAAGTGGTAGGTACCATCCCCAATGAATGAATATACATATGAACCCACTCATTCCAAGTATTTTCCTTCCAAACTTCCACCCACATGGCTAGGTACTTGCACGGGTCTTCGAGACCATAGAAAAGCTTAGTTGGTGGGGTAGCGGGAGGCCCAAAGCACATCGTCATAATTTTGCTACATTCCTCCTAGTCCTTAAAAACACTGTTGTGAGTATCCTACCAATGCACTGGGGTTGCGCACATAGCCATTTCAAGTGCCTAAAACCTTCGTTCTTCTTGGACAACCTTCTCCAATTCTTCCATAAATACTTTAACACTAATATAACCATAAAAATAGGGTATTTCTCTTACCTTTGAGGAGATGCACCAGAATTCCTTGGTGATCTTAAGGAAACACAACATAGAAAAATTGTGCAACTGATTTTTCTAGTTCTCCATCTCTCTGTATGAATCTAAAAAGCATGAACTATCCTTCTCCAAATTCAGCATTCCATCAGATGTAGGGTCGATCCAATATTCTTTCTGCACAGTCAGCTTGTACATATGGTTGACATCATCTCCCTCGTGTACTGGCTTTGTATATATTTCTCCTTTTTCCAGATCCGATGGGACTATAAAATCACAAAAGCTAGTAGATAATGCGTAGAGTACAATAGCTTAGAGTATGGGCATCCTGCCTCCCTGTGCTATTGTTAATGAAGAACTACAAAACAAGATGAAGAACCCAGTACTGCTGTGACTTGGAACGAGTCACAAGATTGTGTTGAGGGCATGTTGGAGGAGGGTCCCTTAAGTCCAAATTTTGATATATTTTTGTAATTTTTTTGTAATTTTGTTCATGCACATCATAAGTCAAGGGGCTTTTGGGCAGGTCAATGCCCCTTATGAGTTGTATTGGGTTAAAGGGTATAACTAGGGGCCACAAGCCACAGCTTGTGGACCTTAGATGAGTGTAGGCTAAAATTATAAATATGAGCGTAGATCGAGTCGATAGAGGATAGTAAGAATGTTGATGATGATGTATATTTTACTGTATTTTGATATTTTAGTTAACTTATGTAGGTTAGAAGGCTCCTGCTGGCTGCATGTGTGGAGACCTTAGTCCTGCAGTGTGGAGACCCCACTGGCTATGTGCGCGGGTAAAATAAAGGTGTTGTAAGGAATATCAGAACCGTTAATGAATGAAGAACTATTTTGGATGGTATCTCAGAACAAAATGCATGTGTTATTTTCTTTCTGCTTGTTTTTTCATGTTATTTATGGTTACTTTGTTACCTGTTCTCAAATTGATTGCGCAATTTTTCTATGCTTTAGATGAATGATAAATGAATGGATCTATTATTATTGAGCCTTAAGAATATGTATTAAGGATAATTAGAAGGATTTCGAAGTTTTTTTTTTTTCACGCTTAAGGTATTCTGTGTATTTGACCTAAATCTTTATGGTTAGGGTTTCAGGTTAAGGCTTCTGTTGCGAAGGTCTGATCACAGTCGTTTAGATCTGAGGACACCAACATCATTTAATTCTCTCTAAGGTTGTGGAAAATTAGTTCCGGCACCCCCCCATACTGCTTCGGGTGAGAATTTGACTTCCACAAGAAGGTCACTAGAAAAAGGGCCAGCAATAAGAGGGTTTTGTTGGTTAACCTTAACTCCGAACCTGCGTCATGACCTCTCAAGCCAACAGATATAATGAAAGTATTCTTCATATTAAGGATGGAAAAGGTAGTAGTGTCTGCAAGGACTCTCCAGACACTTCTTGTAGTGTTTTATAATTATACAACTCAATCTTAGTGGTAGAAAGCATGTAAAGACATTAGATAGTGATACTAACATTTCCACTAAAATTATTGGAGGATCTACTAGGAAGCTATTAGAAGAGGATATATAGTTTTTACTCAGTGTTGGTAGTGATATGGAATCATATAATCATTTATCATATGAAGAAATAAATGAGAAACCCAATGAAAAACATACCATTAATGACAAGTCAGAGGGTGATAATAGTATTGATGGCATCAAGTCAGAGATTTTTGGTGTTGTTGATGATAAGAATGAGGGCTTTCAAGAAAAATGGTCACTAAGTCAAAACTCATTATTACCAAGTGCAATTCGGGAGAGAATTATACCAAGGTCACATTTAATCCTGTTTTGATTAAATTCAATATGTCCCATCTTGAAGATGGTGTTGTTTCTTTGATGACGAAAAGAGTTGTGGATATAGTTCGTGTTGTGGTGTTGTGGCTGCTCCAAAATTTTTCCTATATTTTAATTTCGGATCCTCCTTTTTCTCTTTTTAAATATCATTTTCAATTTCTGAACGCATACATGGTGTTATTTTTCTAAGTGTGATTTCATATTATAGTGATATAAAGTGTCACAAGTTCTTAGTCTTACATGCCTAGCTCGTTTCCCTTAATTTCACACTTTGAGATGACAATCAAGTCTTTCCACTCAGAACTAAACACTCCTTCATGGCAGTGTTTGCATATGCCTTGAAAGTAAGGATTGCAAAATCCTCTCTAGTAGAGAGTTGTGCAGTATCTTATGATAGTAAATTGTGTAGTCCCTTGTGCCAGTTAACTACACAGTCCCTTAAGCCAGTGAATTGAGAAATTCCCAAATATATTCAACTCTGCACTCTATGTGGAAAAAAACTGTGCACTTCCTATGGATAGTTACTGTGCACCACTTTTTGACAGTGTGGGCACACTCTCTAAAATTGGCACATTCACAATTGGAAACTAACTAAATCTAGCTCCTAGATATACAAGTGGTTACCTATATAACAAGCTAGCATGGATCTCATTCTCACACTCATATTTGGAGGTATTTGCATTTATTCGGGGGAAACTATTTCTCTTTTAAACCATGGCAATACGCCCACTCTTACATTTAATTATCGATTTAGGTAGGCTTTAATTTATATAATATTTTCATGTAAAGTCTATGCTAAGGAAAATTATTACTAGTACTAAATTATATCAACCCAAATTCATTGCACACACCCTCAACAATCAACAAAATTTTTACACACTTCACATAAATCGAATGCGAGAAAGTATTGAAAAATAAGCTACTTTTTCATTGAACCTCTCTCACAACACTCTTGAAAATCATCACTCATTCAATTTTCACACATAAAAGGAAGTGAAATCCAAAATGTAACATAAAAAAAAAATCACTACCATACTAAACTGAGGGACCGATCCAAGACTTAAGGTGTCAAACCATTCAAGGCTTACTGCATTTAATTAAATTACACACAATAATAACCGTAAAAACAACTGTAACAACAGTAAGATAACTAAAAATATTTATGCAATTTATTATTCCACTCTGACTAACTAGTGATCCCTTCTAACAAGGAGGACCCTTCCTCCTCAGAAGGGGTTGGTGCACTAAAAAGTACATAGGCTACTCATAATAAATTTTCGAACCAAAAAGTTGAGATTTTGCATTGATAAAAAGATTAGGATTACAGTGCTCTTGTGTTCCCATTTCCAATCTTATTCTCTAATACGTATCTCTATCCCTCATTGGAAATTAATATTCTCTTTTATATATCTTAATTACAATGAGAATATCATCATGAGAATATTTCTATTTTCATGTGATCTTAAATTAAATCGATATCTTAGAAGTTACATAAAAAATTCCATGGAAGGGGTACGACTATAAGAATTTCCTTTAATTACAAATAGAGTTATAAAAGATATCAATCAAATGACCTCGATTCTCCACAATTTTTTCTTTGTGATAAGTTATTTCTCTTGACTTTGATGTGCTCCTATATTAGGTCTGATTGGGAAAGATGACATGCTGTTAAGAAAAATTTATGTGTAACAACAACAACTCTCGAAGCTTTTAATACAAATCGGTAAAGGAACCGAAATGTAATCCTGTAACAGCTTGCTTCAAAAACCCATCCAAACCTGAAACAACCCATATATTTGTTTTATGATAAAAATAAAATTAATACAATAGCTCTAATGTCAAATTATGAGTATAATTGGACTAAGAAAGTGACCTGTGAAAAAGGACATACCTCGATGAATAAAGGTTGTTACAGCCATAATATATGGTCCTATTGGTAAAAACGAGATAAAAGGAATAGGAGAATCAGTAGGAAAAATATGAAACTTCCATGACCCAACACATTTATTATTCAGAAGGAGATTTTGATTGCATGTGCGTTGCTATTTTTAGTAAGTTTGTAATTATCATTTTTGGTACTGTTAGCCATCCATAATTTTGACATATTCAAAGATGGCAAAAACAGGTCTTAAGCCTTCAAGAAACAAATCTGAAGCAAATTTGTGACTTCTTGAAGCCTCTCTATGTTCTTTATCCTTAATGAATCCATCCCATTGATAATATTCATTCAAAATTCCTCAAAGAAGCCCTGGTGTTATAAAAGAAACTGTTTTCAGCCATTTTTTCCATCATTTCACCTTCATAAATATTCTCTAAAAATTTCCCCCCATTTTCACTCATTGCACAAATTAAAAATCCCTCTAAAAACCCTCATTTTCCCTTTTATACCCTTATTTTCCCAAGAGAACCCCTCTTAACCTGATATATCCCCTTTATTTGGTTTAAAGTCACCTTTTCTAACCTATCGGAACTCCTAAAAAAGGTTAAAAAACCCTCATTTTAGCCTTATTCCGATATTTTTAGCATAGGGCCTTAAGCGCCTTTCGCTTAAACCATTGGCCACGTTTCTGCCATATGACCTGGCACTGTGACCAAGCGCTAAGCCCATCAGCTTATCGACACTTCACACCTCGCGCTTCCCCGCTTCCATTTCCCGCATTTTCGCCGATGGCCGATCCTCCGAGTTAATCCCCACCGTGGATCTCCAAGATCCAATGGCTCACATTTACCTCAGCTTTTTCCACACTTGACCTTATATATCCTCTGTTTGATCTGAGCCATCCATTCCTCTATAGATCCAATGGCCAGTGGGGTCCTTCCCTTATTCCTTCATCCTCCATTCTTTTTCTCCTCGACATATCTCCATCATTGATCCTCAAGATCTAATGGCCCTCACTTCCCCCAATCCTCCGTTCTCCTGACCCCATCCATTACCCCTTTGCTTCCCTGATACAATCTTAACCGTCGATCTTGCTGATCCAATGGTTCCCACTTATCCTCACCATTCAAACTCCGCCCAACAAACTTTCACCCCACGCAATGAACATCCTGCTACACGAAAAAGTAGATGACGTCTGCAACCTGTCCCACCACGGATCTCGTCCCTTTGCGCTTCCTCTCAACTATTGATTTGGCCCCCCCAGATCCAACGGTCCAGATCCCGTTTCATGCCCAATTCACAAATCCTCCCCAACGTGCAAATTTAATGCAAAATGGGTGGTTTTCATTGGGACACATGTCAACCATTGGCATGTATCATTTTCGCCCAACCCCAAACCATTTACCACCCAAATCCTGTGTGAATACCACCTCTGGTATTCCTGAAAACCTCCATTGCATATTTTCATGCCAAACTCTATTTTGAACCCTGGCTTTCATGGTTTTTCACCATGAGGCCATTTTCCGCTACATCCACCACCTCTGCACGCTCCTCCGCCTCCGCCAAAGCCCTCTGAAGCAGTTTAAGCCCCCGTGCAAGTTTTATTTAACAAGTTTTATGTTGATTTGCAGGTTTAATCGCAGTTTTGTAGCATAGAAATTGTCCCACAGTCACTAAAGGTGACAAAGGCCAAGGATGATGGACATTTTTTAGCCAATGAAAGCCTCCAGTGCGCCAAAGCCATATGTACATCAAATCGAAGAAAACAGTGAAGATCATTGTAAAGAGATTTAAAGTTAAATGTTAAGCATAAAGCCTGAAGATCAAAGCTTAGTCAGTAGATTTACAAGGATAAAGTGCAGTTGAAGACAAAAAAATTAAATTCGAAATAGTCAATAAAGGACAAAGAGCCCGAAAGATGATTAAAGGAGGCCTAAAGCTATATCAAAGGCCTAATTAGAGTTTAAAGAGCATAAGTAGACATATCAACAGAAATATGGCTTCGAATGACAAGTCACCAAAGCCTTTAAGTCTCCAAAAGATCAAAATACCACCTACAAACTTATTTACCTCAAAAGAATACATATTAAATTCACAGTTAGAGATATTATCAAAGACAGCTCAGAAAGTAATTTCCAGCTACCAAAAGCCTCAAAAGTCAACAAAAGTGACTGAAGTAGATGAAAGCTAATGTAAAAATCAATTAATAGAGTTAAGACATTATATATCTTCTCCATTAGGCCTCCCAAAGGTCGAGAATCATTTACTCTGTATTAATTGAATATTTAGACCTTTTTGTCACTCCACCTCCTCAATTTACCTATATATATCATATGAGGAGCCTAGTATTATAGTTGGTTGGATACTTGTTGAATGTAAATATTTGTTGAAGTTGTTGACGCTCTGTTAGTGATTGAAGAAAGATAGGCTGAGAAGAGAAGTTTGAAGCTGTAAAGACCTACTGGACTTAAATATTTTAACTGGTTTGAACATCAAATACACAAGCTGATTTATGGGATCATGTTCTATGTCAATGGTGATGTTTTTCTTACTGTAATTGTGGTTTTTCTTATGTTTTCATACTATCCATTTTCTCTGATAAAGAACAACAAATTTAGATTAGGATTTACTGTAAAAGGTACCCTAATTTTCACTGATAAGCTTTATATCTATGTTTTCTTCTAATTGTGTGTTTGAGGATAATTCAATAGAGTATAACCAGTCAAGAAATGTTGGTGAGCCCATGCCTTGCTGAGTAGAACTTGAGATATTGTTCTTGAATGATATTTTCACTGCATGCTAAGTAAATTTAAACTAGGGAAGTCTATGGTTAGCCCTGTCCTCTAGTGTTTTCTCCAACAGTTGTTTTGAAAGTTTCCCTAAGAGTATGCCAAAAGGAGGACAGGTTCAATGTCCTTACATGATCTTAGGCTACTTTTTATGTTTATCTTAAATGTTTTCCCTTAAGATTATGCCTAAATCAGGATAGGTTCAAAGTCCTTACTTGATCTTAGGCTAATGTTTTCTAATTTCTGAAGGTAGTCAAGAGGATTACTAGATTGTTGTCTGAAAAGTTGGCTTTAGTAAAAATTTTCCCAAAGAAGTCTATGGTTTGCCCTGTCCTTTGGCCTGCTTCAAACAGTTACTTTGAAAGGCTTTTCTTGTTTAGTGAATTTAATAGATTCTTAAATGGTTATTAGCTTTTCTTCTTTCACAACACTTTTAATGTTCCATATCACAAATCAATCTAAAGAGATCCTTTGATATAGATGACTTGCCCCATGGACCACTCTTGAAACTTGTTGTGCAATTAAATCCTTTTGTGACTCCATGGCCCAATGGATTGATACTGTCTTTTGACCTATCCTATCAGCTGAAACACTCTTCAACCTAATCTCACCTTCACCCTTCTAGTGACCTTTTCCTTTCCTGATATGCATCCCAACCAATCAATCAGACAAACAAGTTCCATTGAGCTTCATAACTATCCTAATATCATAAACTAAGCATAAAGAAATATCTTTTGAAAACACTTATATAGAGAGATCCCTCTCTGAATCAAGGAAGGCTAGGTCCTAGGATTCCAAAGTGGTTCTGATGTGGGCCCTGCAGCATTTTTTCTTGCCAATATTGCAAACTACGAGAGCCTAACAAGTACATTTACTTTCTCTCTTTTTTTTCGTTTTTTCCTACCTTTTGCATAAAAAGTATCACTTTTTCTATATTTATATTTTGCATGTGTTTTTTCCCTCTTGCGTGCTTATTTTATAGTATCATTTCACATTCTAAGTCCTTTTGAATTCTATTAATCATTTCAGATCTATCTATTTATGTGTGGTATCTTCCTCTTCATCACTGCAATTGCATATTTCCCCCTTCCAAGAAAAATGTTTTAGTTTTTTCTCTTTATTGATCCGACATGCACCTCCCAGGACCTGTCCCTCTACAAATATGAATTTTGCATCTCTAGTCATTAATGGAACCATCATCGCTTAATATGATTGAAAAATGCACAATCCCTAGATTCAACTACAAAATGCACAGTTCTAGCCATTAGTCTCTAACTTTTTTTCCATTGTTGATGTGAACTGCGCAGTCATAGAGCTCTCTCTCTCTAGAAGTTGAAAATTTCACAATCACAAGCATAAACTGTTAAATTTTCCTCTTCCTATCCAATCATGCATAGATTTTCCTATTATTCATTATGCAGTGCACACTTTTGGTGACCAGTCAAGTCACTCTTGCCTCATGTTTACTTCTTCTACTAAGGATTTGCACAATATTTCCCCTCAATGATTGCTTGTTCCATTTGATATCTTGATAGAGTAGGTGATTATCTAAGGAACTAACTTATGTTTTCATGAGTGAATATCTAATTCCATGTTCTACCAAAAAATATATTATCATTCTCACGTCCATTACAAACACAATGCCTTTGGTTACAAGACAAGTGCGAACTAAGGAGGCCACTGAAAGCAGTAGTAAGGGTGCAAGAGAAAGTTCCAAATCAAGAGAGTCTATCCTGGAAGATACCAACTATTTTTTGGATGATTCCTTTACTATATCATGGCTAATCATCAAAGATGCTTTCAACAAGAAATAGTTCCCAAAGGATATAGAAGATAGGGAAACTTACATCAATGTTAAGAGATCCAGGTTCCACAGAATTTCCTCCCAAGATCTAGTATTACCATTTGCATAAGTAATTGAATGTATATTGTAGGGTCTAGACACCTAGAAAATGGTTTTCAATACTGTAATTAGGCAAGAGAAACTAGGTACAATGCTTCTACATAAAATAGTTTAGGCGATGAAATGATCCCTTCTAACACAACTCATATATCAGATATCGTTCAAGAAGGAAATATACCGAAAGTGCCCCATATAGATAGTGTTTTTAAGCCAAAGAGGAAGATTATCTATGATCCTTAAGAATTTAGGATCAAAAAGTTTAAATAAAATCCAAACATCAAAGGTGCAATTGAAGGAGAAAAGTAAAGTCAGGAATTTGAAGAAACTCAAAGGAAGAGATAGGAAGAGGAGTAGAAAAAGGAAGCATAGCATAAGAAAGAAGAATGAAGGAAATACGAAGAGGAATAATTAAGGACAAATAAAGGAGGCATGCAAAGAAGAAAGGAAGAGTTAATAATGAGAAAATAATAGGAGACTAGAAGGAAACAACAAGAAGAATCCTAATAGAAGAAAAAGGAAGAAGAAGAAAGGAAAAAAATATTAGAAGAAGAAGAAAGCAGGAGGAGATAAGAAGAGTATTTGTAGGACTAACAAGAGGATGATGAACAAAATGAGGATCATCAAGAAGAAAAAATGATGTTGATTTAAAAAAAAACGATCTATGACACGCAACTCCTCTTATTGGTGGCCATATCCCATTCAGTGAAATGGGAATAGTTCCTTTTGTTGAATGACAGGGTCATGGATATTTCAAGCTTTACCTTCGATCAACATAAGAGAAGAACAGTGCAATAGAGAAGAATTTATTTTCTGAATGACTCTCATCACCCTATTTCCGTTAACACAAAAAGGGTATTTGTGCAAAATACTAGGAATAATCCAAGATAAATTGCAATAATGAATGAAACATTTGTGAATCCATTAAGGAGAAAATTGATTTATTAATGAGAGAAAATTAAGCTTTGGTAAAGGAATTGGTTTCTATACGGAAACATGTTGATCATCTCATGGATTAGAATCAAAGGTTGTCTTCCACTTGTGCTAGCAGGATGGAACTAAAGGCAACTACTCTTGAGGAAATCAAGCCTATGGAAGACACTACAAAGTAGTTATATGATGAGGTGTTAAATCTTCATGTGGAAATGGTGCTCTTTCATGAAGTGAAAAAAGGATCACAAAATATGGCGAGGGCCCTAAAAAAAATTACAAAGCCATAGATGTGATCCAGGACAAGGGAAAAAAATATATGGATACACCTGTAGTGTTGGTTAGAAATAGAAAACAAGATGTTGAAATAGATAAAGAAAAAAGAAAGGTATTCTTACAGATCTATGAGAAAATCCATACTTATGTTCCCAACACCATAAAAACTATTTGCAACTATATAATGGATTTGATTCCATGGTGAGGATGCACACGATACATTCTATTGGTACAATTATGGAGCTAAAGATGAGGAGTGTTTTTTTTTTCTAAGTTGGTTTAATCTATTAATAAAAACATAGTGTACATAGCGAGCATTCACCTCTAGGCTAGCTAAAATGGCTGACGCTGGAGTGATGCTAAATAAATAAAAAAAAATTATCAGAACTTCATAATGTAGGCCGCCCGTGACCGAGAAACCAACCCAAAAATTTCTTGCCCAAGCATGGGAAACCAGCATACTGTTAATGTTCCAGAACTGCATGTGCATCAATAAACTAGATATAGCTATGTTATAGAGCATTCATTCTAAACTTTCAACAATACACCGATTCGAAGACCAAAAACACCAAAAAATAGAAGAGAACCTTTCATGAGACTAGCTGTAGTTGTGGGGTGGATTTTCTTCCACAATTGAGAAGTTGTAGCCTTCATCTGGGTCGCCAGCCATTTCTTTGGGCTTATGGGCTGAGAAATCAGATGAGGAGGGAGAGTGTGAACTTTTCAAGGTTGATTCCTCATGCCTAGAGCCATCGCTACTTGAGGATGGAGAGCTAGAGCTATCACTGCCAGAAGTTTCGGAGCCATTTTTCACTGGGAGGGCGATTACCTTCCAAGCAACCTGGGGAGGCTTGTCCAAGATGGTGGACTTACTTTGCCTCTTTTGTGCCCCAGAGCTTTGCCTGGCCTCATAAGATGCCTCCTCCTGGAATGCAACTGTGATTGTTTTAGTAACCCGAGGTCTATTCAAATCACTGCAGAAGATGAAACTTGCAACATTGTTGTTAGAAGGTTGGATATCTGCTTCATTTCTGGCTGAGAGGGGTGGCCTCAAACCACTGCTACTGCATCCTCCGTCACCTCTGCCGCTTCCACCCCGCCGGCTTCACATGCGATGACGATGCTGCATACTTATATTTTGAATGGCAGAAATGGAATGTGTGAAGGCGGAGTCGTGAGAGGGGGAGGAAGGAACTTGTGTAGACCCAAATGAAGGTGAAAGCATGGGCGAAGGCGGAGGACAAGGAGGTGGAGGAGAATTGAACTCAAGGATTGAGTGAAAAGAATGATAGTTGGGGCTACTCAGAGCCAAATTCTTATGCAAATTATAGAGAGAATCCAAGCTGAGGTGGAAGAAAACAGGAGGGCTCGAGCTAAACAGAGTGGGAAGATTGAAGGCGAGAGCAAGGGAGAGAGCACGCGCCATTCTCATGGAAGACCTCACACACGTGATATTAATGGTGAGCGAGTGGAATAATGGTAAAAAGTAGGCCACGTGCAGGTATTTAATGGCCAAGGTACCATAAGTGAATGGCAGCAAGTGGCTTGGACAGCTGTTGTGGTCCTCGCCAGCCACCGACCAGCTGTTATGCAACACCCACATATGGGAAAGAGGAGGAGTGTTATCAAACAAGGGATAGAAGATTTATTGGATAAAATTAAATATGAAACTACTTCAGATGAGCTCGAGGTGGAAAAATAATTTATTCTACATTATGTGACCATGTTATCAAATATACACAAAGTTAATCATGTTGCTAAGAAACATTCAAGCATTTCCAAGACAATATATCTAAATTATTTGGACAATAAACCATATAAAGTATAGAAGTACTAGTAAATATTTAGCACATAGTAGTAGATTATAAATATTGGCACCAATATATTACTACAAAGTTACATGTTACCATGATCGAGTTTCAATTTCCATAATTTTAGGCATGACATATATTTTATCTTCTAGCTAATACCCACATTTTCTCTTATTTTTATTTTGTATTTCAAAAATAATAAGAGAATGTAAAATGTGTAAAGTGTAATTCCAAGAGTCACATAGTGAATATGAAGAGTTAATATATATCTCAAAGGTTAAAGAGGACCTGAAAAGATAAATGGAATCTTAAAAGCCACGAGGGAGCTCAAGAGTCACAAGGGGAGATGAAAGGTCACCTCACTTGTTGTAAATAAACCCTCATAACTCAAGCTAATGGATTGTAATTTTGGAGATATAGCCTTGGCTTGTGTAATTTAGCATAGGGGAGAAGATCCTTCTTCAGAGAAACATGTGGAAACTTCATGTTCCACTATCAGGGCTACTGTCTCACAAAGCTTACTTACTTACTGGCCTCAAAGTTATGTGCATGATCTCTTGTGTCGTTTATTGCAGCAAAGGAATTTCCTTAAGGTAATGTTAATTGTGGTTGGGCCCATATTCTAGATGTGGTTTCTATACCAAATAGTGTGAGGTATAATTGGGACTATATATTGGGACGACCCCCTTACTATTAGTGGTTTCCAACACTTTCAACAGAATTTGGCTCTAGAAGGAGGGTTAGATGACATGCTGAGCCCATGAAGTCTTTATTAAATTAATCTTAAATGGATTCCTCCAAAATCATAATTCCATGATGCTTTTATAAGAGTGAAAATACTAATTTTTTTATAAGAATCATTGATAACTTGTTCAATCTGAAACTTAATGGCAGGGGTCAAATGACAATTCTTGAGCATACCCTTCAGTTTCTTGAATTTTTTTTATTCTTATGGAAATAATTACGAAGATGTTTCTTGTAGGTTTTTCATTCTCACTCTTAAATTATGTGTTAGACAACTGTGTCATACATTACCATCTTCTTCTAGTGAGATTCACTAATTCGAGCAGTTTTTCCTGGAGCTTCCCCAAGCCTTTGATAGGTATAACTATTAGAATGTGTATAAGAATATCATTAGCCTTAGAATGAAATATGATAAATATTTATACAATTTTCTTGATGGCTTCCTTCACTTTTGTTATGAATTTTCTGAGGATGATGTGGATTAGGATGTTATGGAAATTTTCAGTATTTAGTTCATTTTTCTTTACAACCAACTAAAAACACTTGGTTAAATTTTAGTCTCCGTCTCTATCTGAGCCTATGTATTTAAGAGTTCATGATGATTTTATGAGAAATAATTTTCCTTCCTAAAAAAATCCTTGGTTTATTTATGATTCTCGTGTCTATTACAAGATTCCCATTCCTCAAATTGATTAGAATATTAATCGGTTCAAGGGTCAACTTGTTTGAGTAGATAATGGAAAGGGAGGGAACTTGATCGAGAGAACTTATTGTAGAGGTATATACAAAGATTCTTTGTAAAAAAAGGAACAACCTCTCTTTCTTGATAAATAAGTTGGGATTCCTCTTCCACCTATGGAAATAGAAACGTCAATAAAAATTCTAATGAGCATAATGTAATAAAAAATAATTTGTGAAAGAAGAGAAAGGATTCCTATGCAGAGGGAAAATAAAGCAACAATGATGGGGTGCTGAGAAATCCCACTGGAAGAGAAGAAATTATTTGTATTCCATGAAGTGACTCCACTAAGGTACTAAATAAGCTTCCCAGAAGTAGAGAAACACCAAATATGGAATTAAGACTCTAAAATATTAAACATGCATATTTATATGCTCCTTCTCCCTAATCTAAACAACTAAAACTTGACTTTCTCTATGAATGTGTTCATACGACGAGATAGATATAGGAGACTACATCCAGAATTGGGCTAAGTAAGGAAACTATGGTGATCAACAGGATGAAAAAATAATTCTTGAAAGCTAAACATTGTGCATAAATTTTGACCTAGACGAAGAAGCTAGGGTTCTTCAAGTGAAACACAAAGTGTGTTAATTTGTAAGCATAATGAAAAATTCCAACCATGGGATGAAATTCTTCTTTTAGAGAGGACCAACTTTGACTATTGAAGCACTCAATTTGGACAAGGGAAAGTATATTTTTTAATTAAACCCCACATGTGCATATTTGATCAGGTCGACCGTAAATAAAATTGGACACCCTTGGAAGGATATAAATAAAAGTGACCTCAACCTCATTTGGACACCATAATTATTATATTTTATTCAATTTTTTTTTTTTTCTCACACAAGTTTGAGATATTTCATGGAAAGTTAGTTGGCACAAGTCTAACATTGCAGGGTTGAAGCTTGCACGTGTGCTAAGTTTTTGGTTTTTAACCACAAGAATGAAAGAAGATATTTCTGGTCACAACCTCGGGCATGTAGGCCTATGCTTGAAATTTAAGGGGTTTTCCCGTAGCTTTTTTTCCATGGTCTCTGACCAATCCTGATGTATCTTTGTGTCAATGCTTTTATTTAATTTTTTATGTTCTAATACATTGTTGATGATGTTGTTCTTTCTAAATAATTACATATTTTGATGAATAATGTTGTAAAATTGAATAATGATATGATTTTATGGGGTGAAATTAATATAAAATGCAATTATGAAAGCAAAGAACAATATATCCATAAGAAAATTTAACATGGTATTATATCTAGATTGAATAAAAGTTGTTGAATATCAACATCTATGAAGACACCTTTGATTGAAGCAAGAGAATATGGAGAAGACTTAAATAATACTAGGGTTTGAAGGAAACCCTAGGAAATTCAGTTATTAGGGTTTGATACTATGAGTTTAGGAATAAAACTTGGTTTATGGAAAATATTTGAGATACACAATCTAGAAATCCTAGCATGGTCAATGTGAATATATTAGAGAACTTGTGATATATTTGATGAAGCCCTAGCTGGGATAACCTCTATTATGCTTGGTTATTGATGAAATTGGTCCAAATATTGAAGGAAACATTTGACATATGGATAATGGATGGTAATGACTCTTGAAGGTGGATTCAAGAGGGAGATGATATCCTCTCATCAAAATATAAGTACCCTTTAGATTTATGTTACCTCCTTGTGATTCTATTATTGTTTGGATTATTAGTTCTAACCTCTTGATGAGATGTGATAAGTGTATCCTTCTTGATTATCATCTAAGATGTAGGAAAACATGACTAGTGTAGGAAGAGAAGAGATACATTTGCCTATGACATGGAAGTTTACAAAGTTTTCGTGTTTCCAATGTCAAATAAGAATATACATGGGTATCTTAATACAACAAGGTATGTATGGTATATTATTTCAATTTTATGTTTGAGCTGCAATATTAGATGGCAAGGTAAACCATAAGGTATGATGGGGATTTCACCTTCATCAATTACTCATATATATGAAAGTAGGTTTGATTCACATCATGAGATGATGCACTTGGTACTGGAAAAGTATCTTACATTGTATTAAGTCATGGTAAAACCACTTAGAAACAATGATTTTTGTTATACTGATATACTTGATATTTTGCAAAGCATCTTTCATTTTAAACATAATGGATTTCCTCATCTTATAAAGAAAGGAAAAACATTGATTATTATATATGGTATCTTGATACTATTGATAGTGTTTGCAACAAGCATGATGATAGAATTATAAAAATAAGATTAATATTCAAGAGCGTTTTGTTGACCTTGTTTATATTTTGATAAGATTAGTGAATTAGACAAATGTGATAAATTTGGATGCCCTGTCCTGATGATTGAATCATATAATAAAGAAGTGATGTAGTAATTATGATCTTTGAAGTATAGTGATTAAATTTTTAGCCTCACTAATCATAAAATTCTACGTCTTGATGAAAATTTGATGTCATGTGATGATGAAGTAGTTTAAGCTAACATGTTATGTCCATCATGGATATATGTTTTAGAACATAATATAGTTGGATTTCATGATCTAAAAATTTGGATGATGCATGATAGAATTATGATAGAGAGGTTGATAACTTGAATAATTATGACTGAAATGGTTGCTCATTAAGAGGTAAAAACTCTTCATGAGATACCTACACCTATTATCATTTGCATTAAATGTGTAGAAATGTATTTAATAATGAAGTATGATTTTATGGACATGAATAGTTTAAATATCAATGTTGATAGTATGGATCATATTCTAAATCTGAGAAAAGTTGGTGACCCTCAGTTTAAGCCCCACCCACATGGAATCAATATTATTGGTGTGGTTATAAGACTTACAACTACACGAAATAAATCCTATGGGTGTGTTTATGCTTGTAGGTCACAAAAAATGAAGCTAGTATGCATAAAATCATGAATACACGAGGATTATGATAGTCCTACAGATATGGAGCAAAAAAAAAAAAAATCTATGAGCAGGGAAGTTTGAATGCTTGAATTACTATAGAGAATTTGAATGTGTCGACTAAACTTGTGTTTGTAGGGGACCAAAATATGCATATCATCATGTTTTGATTTGATCATTGAAGCTAGTATATGTTAGTATTTGATAAAAATTGCAATATTCTGACAAGATTTGGCATGTTGGCTTGGATTATTGATGATGCTTTAGAAATTTGAGTTTATGCTTGATAGTTCATAGATATGTTTTGGGTTATGGAATGATTGAACTCACTATGATACAAAAATAGGTTTTTCATTTGCCTTGATGATAGTGCTATGTGGGCATAATGAATTTCAGTGATTAATGTTGATATTGATTTTGTATTGGCTTCATTGTTTTTGGCACATTGGTTTAATTATAAAAAATTGTGATTTAGTATGTCACAATATCACTATGAATCGATGAAACTTATATGAATTTTTTTTGGTATATTCATGAAACGTATATGACTTTTCCTTGATGTATGCATTCACATTTAGTGGCAGAAATGATTCATGATATGACCATAAGGATGGCTCGATGAAATTTGATATTTATTAATAACAAATTTTTGACATGAAAATAGATGAAATCATGACTTGATATTTGGATGTGAGCTCTACCTGACATTTGGTCGAAAAATTTTGTCACAAGGATATTGACATAAAATTTTATAATTTTCATATTATTTTCTATATGGCATCTAAAGGTTGATAAGTTGACTTAGTTTATTTGATTGCACAATATTTATTTGTGTAAGGATGATCATATTTATTTTATCAGTGTTATGTTTATAGAAAGAATTACAATAAGTAAGCTTTACGAGCTTGATATGTCTCCATTGATAGTTATCTAGTGAAGCCAGGAGGATGTGCCAATCCAAACCTCTACATAGAAAGTGGTCCAAGGTATGAATCTGATTTTGGTTTGATATGTGGATGGTATATTATTGATAGGTAATGAGCCTTTGATGATCATAGTAAGAGGGAGATGGCCTCTGGAGTTTGAAATGAAGAATCATGGCATGATGAACTACTTTCTGAAGCTTGGATTTTAAAATATATATCGTGAATCTATTGAAGAGTTTGTGGAAAGTGGAAATATAAATCTTTGGACACTCCGATTAAATTTCAAGAAGTTATGAAGATATTTTGTTGAACCTGACTTGGCAATTGATAGTTGATTGAAGCATCGTTTTCCAATGTGAGCACCTATTTGTATAATTGTTTCATCAATTCATGATTGAAATGCTTCATAAACATTGAGCTTCCACCAAGAACCCTTCGATATATTTGCATGGTGCTGTTTCCCTTCATCAATTTTCTAAGAGGGTTGGGAGATTGGATTCAAGCCTCCTAGCTAAAAAAATCCAATTAAATCAGCTATAGGGGAAACTATCAGGCCCTAGAGCCATGGAAAAAGATCTTAGGTAAAAAAATTATGCTCATGGGACACTCACCAGGTAAGTACAATTTCCTAAAGGAGGATTTTTTCATGATCATGCACTTTGAATTAATGACCGAGTAGTTTTTGGGTCGATCAATGTCCATTTTCGCCTAAACAGTCATGAGAATCATTTCGAAGGGGTAACCTATGTAGATGATAAGTGTGCGTGACCCCCCATAGTTGACAAGCCAAACTATCGAGCCCATCGATCCAATGATCTAGACTCAATTCGAGGGATATCTGATGGATATGACTTCTCGCTTCTCCAACCATCAGAGCATGGTGGGGACCACACGCCGTGAGGGATAGTCCGTCGACGCCATTTCAGGTGAGTGGTGAATTCAAATTTAAATGGTAACCTTTCCACCCCATGCTCCCATCCACTTGTCCCCTGTCACCCCCCAATTGTATTTTGCCATGTGTAATCTCCATGACATTATTCCATGCCGGCTAATTATTTACCTCTCTCCATGTATAAAAGCCTTTCTTGCCTTAAATTTTTGAAAGTTGGTATTATTTCCTAGTGCATGTGTCTCTTTCCATTATGTTGTTCTAAAATTTCATTCGAGAACTCAGCGAGTATGAAATCTCCCTCCAATGATGTTTATATTTTTCTCCAGGAAAACCAAGTAACTAGTTGGTCCCTTTCACCACCAATATTTTGAAAAATCATTATAACATGAATAAAGTGGCCCCCGAGACACCTAAATCCTGGGAGGCCAAACCATCCTCCAGTTTTGACCATCTCATAGACACAAAGGTACAAATTACAGACCCCTCTTGCGCCTAGCACCTCTCCGACCTCTATTTCAACTTATATGGTAACAACGTCAGAGGAGAAGACCCATTTTGGGTGGTCTACTTAGACCCGTACTACAAAATTGCACCCTTAGTGCACAATTTTCTTGAGTTTCTCTCCTACTTGATAGTTGCTTACATAGATGAGAAAAACTTCTTTGTTTTCTCCACAAGGGTCAAAATCTTTGAGATAACCCCAGATCTAATTCAAAAATCCCTGATCCACCATAGATCCATTGAACCCCAATATTTCATTGAAACCACATTGGTCTATTACTACACTACCCTATATGCTAATGAGAAACAATCCCTTCTACAGATGGTCCTATCCCCTAGCCTACATTTTTTACATGTTACTGACAATTTCCCTATAACCCATGTTGTTGATCCTATTCATCCCATTATGTCCCTAATTTCTCACCTTTTTGGAGATGATGGTGCAAACATATATATTAAAGCCTCTCTAGGGTTCCTAAGGAAGATGATGTAGCCTAGCCATTTATTCTATATCCTTCCTTACCTAACTGGAGCCATAAGATTCCAACTATGCCATTTCCATAGTACCTCCTATTTTAGGTATTATTCATTACTATTCTTCTTATCTGTGTGAACTCATGTAGATGAGCTCAAGTGCCTAGGTCTCAGTGTGGTGGCCTCCAAAAAAGAAATGAAATTTGTTTTTGACTGAGACATTGTTGCTATAAAGAGGGCATATGCTAATGGATATGCAATTTATATCCTCCTATATGGCCATTTCCTATAATATTATCGATGTTGGTTCCCCTCCCACAGTTCTTGCTTAGTGAAAATAGATGCTTGAACTTAGCAAGGACAACAGGGTAGGGGACTAGTACATTTTTTAGGATTACATAGAAATTAAGGTTTATGGGTGCAAGATCCCTCCCTACTGCTTGTCTGTGATTATGACCATGAGGATTTTCACTCTATAATTCATTAGATAGAGCCTTAATGTAGAAAGAGTTCACTTGTTTCTTGCTAAGAATATAGTCGTAAGATAAAATGGAAATCTAACTTTGATTTGTGGCATGTTAACATAGAGATGGAGATCGAGACGCCAACGATGAAGTATAAGGCACAAAAAAGGAATGCTAACCAAACTAGAGATGTGGAGATGGAGGATGTATGCTCCAGTAAAAAGGAAAATATAAAAGAGGTAGAAGAAGAATAAATTGAGATCGGGCTAGTAGAGATAAGACCCAATCAACTAGGCTTCAAAGTGACTTTGGAAGACCTAGTATGGACTGTTCCTTCATCCTCTTGAGAGGTAGCTATTTAGGTTCGTAAGGAAGTTCAACTGCTACCTAGTGAAGCTGGCCAAATGGAAGGAAATTGAAGAAATAAACAAGAAGGCAAGGGAAGAGATGTAACATCAAATTTCATCTCATTCAATCCCATATCATACTAGACTTCTGGCTGCTATGGACGTAGAGAGAAATCAGATCAAGCTCTCACTACAACACCCACTAACATAGTCATTACCTTTGGGATCTTAGTTCAATTCCTAGGGTGTTTCTTTAGATTTTACAAGTGTCCCTTTGTCAAATATGATCAACTTACACATACAAGTGGGAGAAATATTGTACAATGAGATTAATAGAAATGCAATAACCATCACTAAGTCTGAAAATATATTAGATAAATTTGCAACAAGGTTAAAGTAGGAGAGATCCAACTCCAAGGCTCTACACATTCAGAACGAGAGCTTCAAAGAGATTATTGTGAAGATGGGGGTAAATCCAGAAGACAATTATGCCTTCAAAACCCTTCTCCAAATTTCCAAATAAAATAGATAGCAGCTAAGGTACAAACTAAAGATGCCACATAGTGAGCATGTGCAATCTAAGGAACCTGCATAAGTGGAAAAAGAGAAAGAAATAGTGGTCAAATAAATCATAGAAATAAATAATGAGATAGTATCCCTCAAGAAATAGGTAGTATAGCTTCAAATGTGAGTAGACACACATATCTCTATGGTAATTATACCTGCATATCCCCAAAACCCCACAGAAAAAATAACTAAGACCCTTACTAAACTCCAGCTTTCATAAGGGGAGCTTAAAAGGGTGCATAATGATTTGGATACTTCCTAGAGAGACCTAGTGTAGAAATAAAACAATTTTAGACTACGAGGACCAATGAAAACATCATCAGTAAAAACCTATAGGAAGAAAACTAGAAGATCTCTAAGCTAAAAGGGAAGCTTAAAGGAAACATGTCTCTACTGCAAGCCAAGCAAGTTATCTGGGATGACATCATAGCAAAGATGAGAAGAAAATGGGCGTAAATAACTTTGATGGATGAGGAAAGGAATGTAATAAAGTATTAGGATTTCTTCATCCTAACTTTCAAAGAAGATGGTGAAAATATCTCTCAGATTTCCAAAAATTTCATTCTGTTTGTTAAAGATATTCCACTGGGTGAATTTAGGCCCATTGATGTTGTGGATAGAGTATCTACTATTATTGAAATCACTAAATTTTTCCATAATGAGGAGGAAAGATTCAAATCTAAGGAATTCCTAGGTGTGGCACTAAAATATGTGGTTGCTTTCAATGCTGAGTTTAAGGGAATTGTGTAATGTTTCCAAATTAGGAACAACTACACTATTGGGAATATCTCAAGATATTACCAATGTGGAGATTGTTGGTGTCTCTATAATTTGCAAGATTGTCAAGAAAAAACGCTGCAGAGGTAGCATCAAAACCTCTTTGGAATCCTAGGATCTAGCCCTCCTGGATTCAGAGAGGGATCTCTCTATATAAGTGTTTTCAAAGATATTTCTTTAAGGCTTATGATATAATATTAGGCTAGTTATGAAGTACAAGGGTTTGTTTTTTTTGGTTGGAATGAATATCATCAAAATGAAGGAAGTCTTTTTGAGGGGTAAATGTGTGAGTAGGTTGAAATAATGGTTTAGCTGATAGGATAAGTAAGAAACAATACCAATCCATTGGGCTATGGAGTCACAATAGGATTTAATTGCACAACAAGTTTCAAGAGTGGTCCATGGGGCAAGTCATCTATGTCAAAGGATTATTTAGATTGATTTGTGATATGGAAACATAAAAAGTGTTGTGAAAGAAACAAACACACAAGAAAAAGAAAGGACAGTCTAAGATCAGGTAAGTACTTTTAAACTAGCCTGCTTTTGACATGCACTTAAAGGAAAGATACAAAGTAACCTAAGATCATGTAAGTACTTTTAAACTAGCCTGCTTTTGATATACTTTCAAGGAAAAACATTAAAAAAAAAGAATATCTTAAGACCAAGTAAAGAATTTTAACTTAGCCTGCTTTCAGCATATTCTCAAAGGAAAACATTCATGATAAACATAAAAAGTAGCCTAAGATCAGGTAAGTAATTTTTTACTAGCATGCTTTTGACATACTCTTAATGGAAATTTTCAAGGAAAATGTTGAAGATAAACTAGAGGACAGGGCTAACCATAAACTTCCCTAGTTCAACTTTACTTAGCAGACTTTTCAAGAACATTCAAGGGCAGAATTTCAAGTTTTACTTAGCCAGACAAGGACTCACCAACATTCCTGGAGTGATTACAATCTATTGACTTATCCCCAAATACAAAATTAGCAGAAAACATAAAGATAAAGATTTATTAGTGAGATTTAGGGTACTTGATAGTAAATCCTAATCTATATTTTCTATTCTTTATCAGAGAAAGTGGAAAATATGGAAAAAATGAGAAAAATGAAAATTACAATAAGAAAAACATCACCATTGACATAAACCAGGATCCCATAAATCAGCTTGTGTATTTGATGTTCAAACCAGTTACAATATTCAAGTCCAGTGGGTCTTTTACAGCTTCAAACTTCTCATCTTAGCCTATCTTTCTTCAATTACAATACAGAGCTTTAACAACCTCAATAGCTATTTACACTTGATAAGTATTCAACCAACAATAATAATGAACTCCTCATATGATATTTATAGGTGAAATTGAGGAGGTGGAGTGAAAGGAGGTCTATTTGTTTAATTAACACAAAGTAAATTCTTCTCGGCCTTTGGGAGGCCAAATGGAGAATTTTTTAGATGTTTTAGCTCTGTTATAATCAATTTTACATTAAATTTCATCAACTTTAGTTACTTTTGTTGACTTTGGAGGCTTTTGGTAGGCTGGAAATTAATTCTGAGCTGTCTTTGGCAAATATCTCTGACTGTGCATTCATTTTGCAGTTTTTTGAAGAAAATAAAACTACAGGTGTCATTTTTTATCTTTGGAGGCGTAATTTCTCTAATGTTTTGGCATTTAAAGCCTTCCTCCTGCTATATGTCATAATTTATCACTTTTAAACCTTGATTAGGCCTTGATATTTCTTTTGGGCCTTTATAATCATCTTTGGATCTTTAATATTTTCCTGCTAGTTGCCTTCACCTTTAAACTGTGTTTTAACATTAAAATTGTAGGATTAAACCTTTAATCCTTTAATATTATGCATTAACCCCTTTTAAATTTGACTATTCGCTAACTTTCCCCTTTTTCTTGCTGTGTACAGGTGGCTTTGGTACGTGGAGGGTTTCACTGAAAGGAAAAATGGCCATGATCCATTGCTTGTGATGTGGAATTCATCCCTTTAGCCTGTTTTCTTTTGTTTTGGGCCACGAGGATCGTCACCCTCGGCCCTATCCCTTTATTGGACTATGGGGAGGGTTTCCGCTTTAGAAAACCGCCATAAAACCTACAAAAACCAACAAATACGTTATAAAAACCTACAAGGGAGGGTTTTGACTGCTTAGGAGGCTAGCGGAGGTGGAGGAGCAGGATATGCAGGCGGAGGAGGTTTTATGGAGAAAACTTGAGAAAATTGGGTTTTAAAAGTGAATTTGGTGCGAAAAATGGCTTGGTGGTTTTGCGAAAACCGTTGGCCGTTTTCACGCGATGATTGAGTGGTAAACGTTTTTTCTCAGAGGGAACACGATCCAATTATTGTGTGACATGCGTCCCTCGGAAAACCGGTGGTTTCGCATGAGTTTGGATCATTGAACCCCAACAGCAAAAATTGCACGAAAATAAAAGTAGGCTGTTGGATCTGGGGGGGAAGATCCAATGGCTACGGGAGAGCGCGATGGATGGAAAGATGCTCGAGCGAGGCTTTTAGTGGGAGCCAGGTGGCAAGCACAGATTGGGAGAGGCAGTTGGGTAGTGGGAGGTAGGCCTCGACGGGATTGGATGTTAGGTTAAAGGAGAGCTGTTGGATTTGATTAATCAATTGTTATAGCATCATTTCTCACTTTGACATGATTCATGATTGCTTTATGGCTTTTTGGGCACCCATTCCTACAGACTTGGACAAACTCACTTAAAAACAGTGGAAAATCCCTCATACGCGACTATGCCCATACTTTTCCGCGTGTATACGCGA
>JAXQQM020082143.1:0-19264 GCA_034641835.2 Pinus albicaulis | reverse complement strand
TGTCATATTTTCCACCAAGGCTTTGAAGGTACGGAACCACATGAAATCCTCATCCTTCTTCTTCAAGAAGTATATCCAGTTTTTTTAGGAGAAGTCATCAGTGAATGTCATATAGTAAGAACATCCTCGCAGGGATGTCATGGGTAGCATACTAGACAGCTCAGAATGGACCAGTTGCAAAATATCATATGTCTTTGTGACACTTGAGGGGAAAGGTCCCCTTGTATGCTCTCCTTCGGTACAACACTTACATACACCTTCATGATTATTTCCAAAATCGGGCATCCATATCACCACCTTCCTTGCTTTGGGAAGGGCCTTGTAATGAAGGTGTCCAAATCTCTGGTGCCATAGTTTATTTTTTCGGATAGCTCCCAGTGGGCTTCCTTCAACCTGGTAGAGTGTTCCAACTCTAAAACCAATCACAATAGCTTCCTTGAAATTTTTCTTCCACATGTGCACTTTTCCATCAGTGAATTCCACATTGAAACCTTTGTATTCCATGGCTGATATAGACACAAGGTTCTTCTTTCAATTTTCGTACATAGAGTACATCCCGCAAATGTAGGACTTGTCCTTGAGACAAGTGGAGGGTCACAGTCCTTGTCCCTTTCACGGGATATGTGGAATTATCTCCAAGGATAATTTCCAGATTATTATCCTTCTCAACCATGTCAGAGAGTGCTTCCTTGAACTCAGTGATGTGTCTTGAGGCACCACTATCTATCAGCCAGACATCCATAGTGTCGGGCAGGAATGTA
This sequence comes from Pinus albicaulis, assembly GCA_034641835.2. Lineage (NCBI taxonomy): Eukaryota > Viridiplantae > Streptophyta > Pinopsida > Pinales > Pinaceae > Pinus > Pinus albicaulis. The sequence continues at coordinate 18,503 of JAXQQM020082143.1, read as the reverse complement.
GCGAAGAGGGCAGATACAAGAATGTATTCATTTCTTTTATCAAAAAAATTTGAATCCTCATACCTGGAGTTTCTAGACCTTTTTAAAGGTTGATTGTTTCCACCAGAGAGAGCCTTCCTCTTTCCTTTGGACCTGTTGTTTCTTTGATTTCCATTCCTCCGGTTGCTGTTGTCATCACTATTGGGATAATTCTTCTTGAAAGGACATTCTATAGCATGATGACTTAGCCTATGAAAAGTGAAAAACTTGCCCTTCTTTCCTTGGGCCCCTCCTTTTCCTTTGTTCTTTGAACCACCAGAGTTCTTCTTTCTAGAATGAGCAGTGTAGGTAGCATTTATGTCATTTTTGTATTCCTTCATTCTTGTCTCTTCTTGCATGCATCTTGACAGTAGCTCGTTAAAGTTTGGAATTGTATTATTATTAAGAATGGTAGTGTTGAATACTTTCCATACATATGGGAGCCCTCCAAGTGCAGTGAGTACCATCTCACGATTAGCTATTGTCTCCCCAATAGCCAGCAAATTTTACCTGATCTCGGTCAGTTTCAGAAAGTATGTTTGGACAGATTCATCCCTTCCTTTCTTCAGATTCTTCAATTGATTCTTGAAGAATAGCATTTGGTTTGCATTGTTTACTTTGAACATTTGTATCAGCTTATCATACATTTCTTTGGATGTGCCTAGCTCATATATGTAGGCAACCAGACTTTTATGTATGGATTCCCTGATCATTAGCTTTGCTTTGATCTCCCCCTTCTTATACTTGGTTTTAGTAGCAGCAGTAGTAGTGGATGGAGGTTCTTGTATCTTAACCAGTACATATTCTATGAGATCATGGTCTTCTAATTTGAGATATAATATCAGCTTCCAAGCATGTAAGTCATCCCTTCCAGTCAGCTTGTCATCCTCCTTCAAGCCATAACTTGTGGAACTCATTTTCTCTTTTCGTGATTGCCATAATTTAGGGCTTGTCCTCACCTCAGCTCTAATGCCATGTAAATTTATGTAGATTTTCTATGCTTGAAACAACTTTACTTTTATTAGTAGCAATCATATGAATTTACAAGTAAAATTCAGATAGAACATACCAGCGATCCTTTAGAAGACAAACCAAAAATAGGAGAATGTGTTGGTGCGTTATGGAAGTCAGCAGGATGCTTCAACCAGAAAATTATTCTTGGTCGGCCAACCTAGAATGTGTCACAATAGTCCTCAAATCAGTCACCCAGTCAACTCAAAGTCAACCCCAGAAAAGTCAATGCAGTCCAGAAAAATCGACGCAGGGAAGCAACAATAAATTCAATGCAGCTCCAACTTCGGTCAACCTTTTGACCTCAATGTTTGTGCCAATGAGTATAGCCTTCAAAAATCGAACTCTCCACAAAATTTCAGCCAATTCAGACCATGCGTTGACCAAAGTCAACGCTGGTCAAACTTTCCCAGAAACCCTAACTGCAGAAAAATTTGCTGCAGTAAATTTCGTCCTTTTTGCTGCAATAGATTTCGTCCTTCTTCTCACGTGGGAGATGAAACTTCTTCTCATATGCTCATATATAATTAGAGGAGAAGATGTGTGATGTTGACTGAGTGAAATTCTCTGCAACGTTGATTGTATTTATATCCATCATTGAGGTGTGTGACACATCTGCTGGGGGTGTAAAACATTAAGGCCGACCTACACTTAAATTTATTATAAATAATAAATTCAAAATAAATGTTCTGGTCATCAGATTAAAATCAATTTTATATCGATTTTACACCTCTCTGAAAGAGGAATCCAATACAAATATTTGAATCTTCATCTGAGCATCACAAGATGGAGTTTGGACCTAGTTGTCCAAATTTAACAAAATCTCCCTTCAATTCACATATATGGAGACTTGAAGTACACCATTGATGGGATCAGCGACAGATGTGGAATGAAATGTAGCAATAGCGTTGGTTGGGTATAGTGGATCAAGTATCTATTAGGAAAGTTTCAAGCCTACACTATTCAGCACATACATATGGAGAAAAATACGTGTGCTGACCTTCTCTCCAAAAGAGGGTTGGAGTCCACATATGGTGCTATTTAGATCATGCATTAGAGGGCTTCCACTCTGTTGGACTCTCAATCTTTTCCTCTACCATAATCTACATCAAGCGAGCCTGATCTTCTCAAGAAAGCTAGAATACATTTGCATGCAAGCGAGATATCCTTTTTTCTTATGCTGCTTTTATAGGCTATATATTCATTCTACATACCAGATCCTTTTCTGTTTTTTGCCTCTCTCCATATTCTCCTTTATGTTGTTTTCAATCAGATGATGTTCCCAATGACCCTCGGTATGTATCTGGGCTCAGTGATGTTCTATTCAGTTACATATTGGCTGGGTTTTCTGTGGTTGGTATGCAGAGTTTTTATGTGTCTTTATGGCCTTTGTATTGTTCTTATGATGGATTTGGTTTGCCTCTTCATGGGGTTCATATATTTCCTGCTATCTGGCATATGCTAGAATGGTATCTCTAATGTGTTGGAAAATGATATTTTATCAACGAATATGAACTATTATATATGACAACGTTTTTTTTGTCTTGAAAAAAAAAGGTCCAATCAAATATTTATCACGTAGGGGTTTCAATAAATGCTGCAGAACTACGAATTTCTCCTTCTAGGATTATAACCACGATATAATACCTTCAATTCCACTTAGGGTTTCAGACATATTTATGTCTTTTTTGTGATTACACTTTGAATTCACTCAAGTCCTCCACTTCCACGTTAAGCTACAGAGTATTTCTAGTTACATGATTACACAACTCTTTCACCAGTGCGGCAAGGCGTAGAATCTTATAGAGAAGAGTAAGAAGCATAATAAGTCTGCCATTACCCTAAATTTTGAAATCTTTGGCACTTACATGGAAAGCTTCAAACAATTTCATTGAAAAACAATTTTACATAAGATGTTCATATAAAATAAAATGGTTTCACTGAAATGGGTTTAATACAAAATCTCACTTGATTCATGGAGGTAACGAAAAACTAGGTAGTTCATCTCGCAAGAAGTGATCGTGATCGTGGCCATCGATGCCTCTTCTGATAATCCCACTTGAACCCCTCGATGTAATGGAGCTAATGGAGCTTTCCATGGTAGTCTCGGGATATAAATCACAGTGATTGGAGGCACCGAGATTCCAATTTCTTGAGTTCAACCAAGTGTATCAAATCATAGTTGGATAGCATGGACGTGCCCTTCCTCCTTCGTTGGAAAAAACCTACAACGTGAGGAAAATAAATGAGGGAAACGAAAAATTTTGATATTAAAAAAACAAAAATCCCATGAACTAGTTTTACTCAAAAGCTAAGGAAAAAGGGTTTTGAGAGAGATTATTGAACACAAACTCTACAAGGATTAGGAAAAGTTGTTTCCTACTACTAACATTTTTGTTATGGTATGGTGGTTGATTATGGTATGGTGGTGTAAAAATTTGCATTAAGTAATAAATTAATGGGTTACAATGGGGTTGGAAAATATGAGAGTTCAAAAGACTAAATGGCTATGAAGGACATAAAAGCCAAAAAGTAAGTTGAATAAGTTTTTAGAAAGTAGAGATAATTAATGAGTGGTGGTTGAACTTGATGTGAGCAAATGAAGAAGGCAATGAGGATTTGCAAAAGTAGATTAACTAGGAAGAGAGTAGTGAAGTGAGGATGAGAGATTTGGATAATTTCAATGAGAAAGGTGAGTTGGTGAGCGGATGGTTGTGAAACAAAGGATTGATCGGATAAAATATAGCTCAATAAAGAGTGGTAGTCAATACACCTCAATGAGGTCTAATGAACACACTGGAGTGAGGTTACGAGAGATATGTAATTACAAAGTAGTAGGTTGGATGCAAAGTAGGATGAGATTTCAAATGAGAAAGAATCAAATGAACTAATGGGAAACCATATCCTAAGGCCAATAGAGGATGAGAACCTAGTAGTGGGCATGGCACTAAACAATAGCAAAGCTGGCCTTATACCAACCCCGCCCCTTATGCTTCTTACATACAAATATGTAACACTACACTAGCGTGTTAATAATGGTTCAAGTCCACCTCGTAGTTAGCTTACTTATGGAGGAAAAATAACAATTAGAGGAAGTAGCATTAACAATAGTGCAAGTTTGAATATTAAGAGTAGCACACTTGGGAGTTTTAGTTATTTAGAGGAAAAAAACAAGAGTTTCATGAATTTTAGTACCTATGATGCTTTGAATTATAACCTAGGAGCATGTAAGAGAAATAATATTAGAGTGATGTACTACTTAAAAAATTTAGTCATATGTAAATACTTTGGAGAAAAACATAATGATCCACGTACCTTGATATAAAAAAAACCTTTAAAATGTCACTTTTAAAATCTCTTATGTAGTTACCTCATGTCAATCAGGTAGATATCACAATTACATATGTAAGTAATCGTGCGATCATATTTTTCATTCTCTTAAAGGAACTCTTTATAGACATGCACCCCATCAAGCATAAATCATCCTAACATATACATTTGAAGTAATATAAATCATCCTATGACTATCCTCGAAAGAATTCCCACCCATAGCCTTGGTGATGGTGTAAGGATCGTATCAAAATGGTATGAGCTTCTTCTAGGAGTTTGTCAATTTCTCTTTATGCAAGTCCAACCATAACTCGTCATCAACCTGAAACTTATGTGGATCTGAATGGATTATGTATCTACTTGTACTTGGAGTTCTCAACTTTCTATAAAATGTCATGAACTCGTTATTGAATTTGTTAGATACATTCCTCAAAATTAGTATCGTTGCTTATCTTGTTCCAAGTTTGGGAGGTATCTTCATGTGTTATTCCATGGATATAGCTCCATCAATTTGTGTCAACTTTTTGGGACCCCCGAGCACACCTGAAAAGACTTGTGAGAAATAGAAATATGAGGAGTTATGTCAAATTTCTGTTGAAAATATTGAAGGCTTTCAACATGCTTATGTGGATCCTCACAATTTTATACTCCAAGGACATTTACAATAATTATATAGGTACTTTTTATTTATCAATCTAGGGATGGAAGGCAGTGGATTTGGTCAAGCTTGATGTTTTTCATGGACCAGAGGTTAAACCAGAAAACAATGAGGAACCTACTATCCCTATCAAGAAATATGGTCTTTGGAAACCCAAAATGAAGAAAAATATGCTCGAAGAAGAGCTTATGAGTGGATTTTGTTTCAACAGTCTTCTTATAAGGTGCCAAAATTCTCGTCCAAAGGAAGTGATGAAGAACAAAAAAAAAACCCGGATGATGTTGAAAGAGCTTGCCTGGGTCACTCTGGGAGCAACCTGGAGGTGGTCAGACAAAGATATTTTAAGTTACAAATCTGAAGAGAAAAAAATGGTGATGTATATGTGGTTGCTCAACCTGGGCTGTATGGAATATCTTGGCAGAGAGTGTTTACCTTTTTGTGTCTTCACGAAAGTAGGTTGTTTGGTCACAGAATAAGATCACTACATGTAGGTGATGGTTTTGTAGTAATTTCTCGACCTTATCTTCAGAATGGCTAACAGACAGGATCAGGTTTGAATAGAGGATATAATTTGATTAATTTGGAGATTTAGAGTTAAAGACAAATTTGTGGTGATGTTTGGATGGGTGTTGATTTGTAAGGTTTTCTATTTTTATAATTTTCTTTGTTGTGCTTTCTACCATGCTACCTAGTTTCTTTCCTGTTGCCCTAGCATTTTAACTTTTTCTATGTCTATCTCTCTACTCTTTCTTGCCCCATTTGAAATGTCGTCCTTATTTGGTAGTTGTTTTCTTCAATATAGTGTGAATATTTTTCCGTCACACAGATTCTGTGGGGTTTGTCTACGCAAATAGCTTGTAAGGCCAATTCATCAGGGTATTTGATGAAATGAAATCATTATCGATGATCACCAACTAATGGTACCTGCAGAGATTTACTCTAACAATTCTAAATTTTTCCTGTGCCAACAATTATACAACATTTTAACCTCATGAAATAGTCTCCTCTGTTCTCTTAGATGATTCTATAAGAACTTATTGTTGTTGTCAAAGCTTTTACTCTCTAGTCCCATTGAGCTATTTCAATTATTTGTGGACATTGATCTACTTTCATTTCATTTCTTCAATTTTTATGGATGTTATGTGTTACCTTTGTCCAGTGCCTTCTTTCTTACCTATGCTTTTTTTGCTTAAGCATTCCAGCCAGCTACAGCAACAGGGGCAGCAAGAGCCACATAGTCCAGCCAGAGCCCAGCAAGGGCAGCGCAGAGGCAACAGGAGCCACACAGGGCTTACACAGGCCCAATCAAGGTAGCACAAGGGCAGTGTAAGCCCTTCAAGTGTGAGACATGCCCTTACTGAGCAGCGTAGAGTCCGATGCAGCCCAGTTAGGCTGACGTAGAGGGATTCAGAGCGACGTATTACTGTCGTTTTTATTTTTCTTTTCGGTGAACCAGTTTTGGTGCCTAGGATTATTGTACTTAGATTCTACATAATAATGAAAACCCTCCAGAGTCAGCTACACCATTTTTCCCACATTGGGTTTTTTCCGGGGATAGTTTTCCAGAAAATTTGTGTGTCACTTTGTTTATGAGCATGTTATTTAGTATTTTACCTATATGTGTAGGTTTCTAGTTGTATTTACTATTTACTTCGCTAGTTTATTGAATATTTCATAAATTAACTTGTGACTTAATTCAAGTAGGAGAATTAAATCAAGATACTGCAATAGGGTTTCTTAGATTAAGAATTTTTCACATTCCCTAGGTCTAGCCCCATTAGGTCACCTAGGGCAAAAATTTCCCAGGAATTAGCTAGAGGAAAACTTCTATCTCGTAGAGGCCACTGCGTTTCTGGGTGCCCTCACTCTCCTCAGAACTTGGGCCAATTCTGACGGTGGAATCTCCGGATACCTCAAGCCCTAGCTCTAGGATCAATTTTTGCGTAGGTGTTCCCAAGGATAGAACCTACTAGGATCAATTTGAACTATCGAAGTAAAAAAACTTGTCTGATCCTTTCCTATCACCTTGTCTAGGATAGGAACATCATTGGTTGCTAAATTCCATCCTTGAACTTGGGCTGGGTCCACTTAGCCCTGTGTGGTCCCATTTGGTGTCAAAGGCCTTTCATTAAGGACCATTTGGGAATCCAACTTCCCAAAGGATATTAGGGATTGAGAACTTCCTTAATAAGTCTTATTCTTTTCCCTCAACCCTTCAATCCCCCTCCTCTCTCCCTAGAAGATAATTCCCTTGCTTAAAAGGAAAGCAAGTCCCATTCTTTATTTTATCTTAGGGAATGGATTTCAAGGGTCACTTCCCACCTATTCATTTACCTATACTCTACAAGTGACTTACTAAACTACCGAGACTCCACCCATCAGTGAGATTCTGGGAAGAGAAAGGATCCTTAGCTATGGTGACAATGGGCTAAGCCTCCATCATTTCCCTTATCCTAGCAGTCACCCTCTTAGGAACCCCTTTTAGATCCACTACTAGTTTGAGTGGTAACAAGTTGTTCACAATTCCATTTGTGAACATATCTTTGGTATTCCCACTTTTGCCATACTACAGGTCCAAGATGATAATTCCAGGGCTATGTAGGTTTCCCTTCTTCTCACTAAATCAATCCTCTATAATATAGTGAAATAGGGCTAGTTGGCTAGCCCACTTGACTATTACTTTAGTCCTTCAAATTCTGCACATCCTTAGGCCCTATACACCTACTCTTCTACCAATTTTGTTTTTCTTCACCAGAACAAGAGTCAGGGCTCTTCTTTGACAGTAACCTAACAACCCTACAACTGCACTTGGCCTACCATAAATCTGCCCAACCACAGTCAATTATTTTTACTGATCTAGGGCCCACAATATTGTCTTCATCTAGGGCTCTTCAAATCTGCCACCTAACAATGGTTTGAGTCCTCTCAAGATATCTATTCTTGTGTATCGACAATTTGATATTTTTTGTCCAATCTATGAACAAATATGAACTACTCCTCTTATCATACTTCTAACAATTTGTAGATGGCTGAACTAGGGTAAAAAATGAGCCACTAACAGTCCATTTACTATTTTTTTATATGTTTATTCAGATCTTTGCCTAAAAATCTATGGAAAATCCACCAAAATCAACTCCTCTGCATGTCAATCAATTCTTCATATGGCACATTTCTTCTGTATGCTCAATCTTCTACTCAGGTTCCACCCTCCTTTGGATCTGTTGTCTCCACACATACTGAATCTGCAAACCATCTTCCATATCTGCGGTATTTATTGTAGAAATAAACCTTGCTCTAAGGGTCACAACCAATCTTCTTCTATGCAAATTTTCCACAGTCTTAGGGTCATACCTTATGAACTAAACATCCTAGGAAACTGTCCTAACTAGGGCATTATACTTATGTACTTATAATTGTTGTAGAAAAAACCCTATCCACACATAGAAAAAACATGACTCTTGCCTCCATAAGGGACTCAACCTAGCTCATATGGATCCATATATTCTGGGCATTTCTTTGACTAAATCTTGACATGAACTTCAAATCTCAATGTTGACCCTCAAACTAGGGTTAACTCAGTCAATATTACACCTGCGTCGACTTCTGTTATGGCTCTAAATTACAGTGCAAGCCCTCCTCCATTTATGTTGGTCTTTATCATAGACCTTGCAGCCTACTAACTACCACAAGGAAAGATGGTATCAAACCTCTCTTCTATTTCATGTAGAAAATATAACCAACGAGATTCAATCTAATCTTTTAATCATGTACTAAAACAAGATACCGAATCCTTCCTATAATTTGTGGAAACAAAACACAATCGCACAATCACATATAAGTAAGAGAAATAAGTTATCAATCGCACAACACAAGATGTATCAAGATGTATCTGGGGAAGAAACTTTTCAAAACCCTATATCTCTATTTTATATTAAGTCAAGGAATCATGAAACAATATAATTCTTAATCTCTCTTGAGATTCTCCAGCACTCTACCAATTGTCTCCTACTAATCTAGGAAAAATCAGTCTAGTACTTAGCCAATTCTCAACCTTCCTTCAGCCTACCTTGCTCACACAATTCCAATGGATTTATCTCCATATTAATTAGGAAAATCAACCTTCCTTGATTGTGCAATCCATCATGGCATCCCAATGACTTTATAATTTCACATGGGAAATTTTCTATAAATAAAACTAATAGTTATGTTCCTCTGAACTATGTTACAATAATGATCAAGGGTAATTTTATTATTTAAAATAAGATAAAACCCTAAACAACCAAAAACCTAACCTAAGGAGATGTAACACCAAGAGTTTATGGGCCCTGTTGGGGTTAGTTGGGCAGCCAACTTCCCAGGGTCGTAACTTGGTCATATGATCTTCGTTTGATGCACATGATACCTTGTTATAAAGATCTCTCCAAGGACTACAAGTGCTAACATGATTTCTATGAAATTTCCAAACCTTTCACGCCCAAAAAACATCATTTAGGGCCTCAAAATGGATTCAAAAATTCATGACCCGAAAAACTGACAAAAATAGTAAATTGTGCTATAATTAAGGAAACTGAAAAAATAAAAGAGATAATGGCAAGGGCCCAAGTGGAATAGGTGGGTGGCCATCAATATCCACCTTGATCACCTTAAATCAAATTTCTTGATCTAGCTCAATCATCATGACTTAGTTAATTGACACAAGTTGTTATGAGATGAAATTACAATTTATTGTCCAATTTATTTAAGCGAAAAATAAATTAGATGCCTCACATTCCTCACTCCTGGTACATCAAAATTCCTCACCAATGTGGGTGCATTTTTTTTTTCCTTTCTATTCGCCAATTTTATTGTTTCTTGTTGCAAATTTCAACACTCCCTCTCAACAAGAAACAAATTCAATCTATCCCCATCTGGTACCATTGGAATGTTCTGCATGCTACACTTATCTAATGTTGTTTGCACCTGCAAATCCTGAAACTGAATATCCCCTAAACAAATGAATTAGTATAATGCATCTGTCATTAGAGTCTTCTGACTGCTGCTAGCTACTGAACCTATCAAGTACTGGATTCTCTACACTACTACTGACATCTGCATCCGTGCCCTTTGAATTGTTGCTAACTCTATTTGTGCTCTATTATTTGACATCTGTCACTCTGATTTTTGTTTTTTTGACATTCGACTACATTAATCTAACTGATCCTTCCTACTACTATTGTACTGTGGGCTCCTCATAGCCAGTTTTAATCCATGAGACACACCATCTAACTGGACGTTGCCCGAATTTCTTATCTTGGGATTATGTCTACACATAACCCCACCTTACACCTCGAGGTATGGCTGCTCCCTCTTCCCATCTTGCTCGAAATTTCCCCCTCATGGAGGTATCTTCTTGAGTGGATGCTTCCACTCGGTCTCCTCTCTACTTCTCCAATTGTGGAAGCTACTCCACAACCTTCTGAGACTTCTTCTCATGAGGATGTATGTTCAAAGGTAATTTATGCTCCCTCTAAACCACCAAGTCTCTAACTTCTTCCTCTCTCCTCAAAGCTTTGCATGCATCTGGTACCTCAAGTGCATATAGGTTATTGACTCACGCACAGTGTAATTGTCACGAAGTTACAAATTTTTTTAAAAAAAGAGTTGATTTTAAATCGATGATATCTCCCTCATCCAAGCTCCGATTTGACAGATTTTTTTTTCCATTGGGGTATATTTTCGCAAGGAATCCAAATATTCTCTACAAACTCGCCGCCCAAAAAATTCCTACTCTGATACCATGTAAAAAATCTAACCAACGAGATTCAACTTGATCTTGTAATCTACTAAAACAAGATACTGAATCCTTCCTACAATTTACAAAAACAAAACACGAACGCACAATCACATATAAGTAAGAGAAATAAATTATCAATCGCACAACAACATGATGTGTTTGGGGAAAGAAAGTAATCAAAACCCCTCTATCTCTATTGTGTATTAAGTCAATGAATCATGAAAAAATACAATGCTTAATCTCTCATGAGATTCTCCAACACTCTGTCAATTGTCTCCTATTGATCTAGGCAAATTCGGTCTAGTACTTAGCCAATTCTCATCCTTAGTTCAACCTTCCTTGCTCATGCAATTCCTAGGGAATTAAATCCTTATTAATTAGAAAAATCAGTCTTCCTTGATTGCGCAATCCATCATGGCATCCCAATGACTCTATAATTGCAGATGGGAAATTTTCTCTGAATACAACTAAGATTTATGTTCCCTTTAACCTCTATCTCAATTGGGTATTCCTCGAAACTGACATGCATGCAACCATTAATAGTGAATTATCAGTTATCTGATTGATCACTCATTTTGAATTAAATCTAATTTAATTCATTGGACCTCTCACTAGCTCATCACTTAGTTAGAACTAGTTAAACTAATTTTAACTCATTTAATTGAGTTAACTACACTTGCACCCCACTAATGCATCAACTTCAACTAGACCCTGAAAATATTAGAATCCCTCTAGAAGCCTCATATTAGACCCTCAACTAGAATTTATTGAGCTAACTCGGTCATCATGACTTAATTAACTGACACAAGTTGTTATGAGATGAAATTACAATTTATTGTCCAATTTATTTAAGGGAAAAGTAAATTAGACGCCGCACATTCCTCACTCCTGGTGCATCAAAATTCCTCACCAGTGTGGGTGCATTTTTTTTGTCCTTTCTGGCTTCCAATCTCATTGTTTCTTGTTGCAAATTTCAACATTCAGAATTTGATACAACCTTCACACAAAGACACCGTTAAAATCACATGCCTAGATTCTCATGAGAAACCTCTCTAAAGCTTGATCTCCTAGAAGAGAACCAACAATATGCCATCCCACTTCCTAGTGCAAACTGACCATTAAGGTATGCAACATTCTTCTGAACCCTCACATGACAATCTTTCTCTTGGAGGATGATCATGACCTCCCTTTAGCAACCCTTACTCGGCCCTCGTACTCGACCTACTTTAGGACTACATTTCTCTTCACCCCCTTGATGTGCCAGATAGTGGGAATACATGTCAAACATGCTAAGATGTGCCAAGTGATAAGGCATGCCAAGATGTGCAAGGGTGTGTCAATGCGTGTCAGGGACTGTCAAGACAAAAAAAGGGAGAAAAAAGTTAAAATACAAGGAAATGAACACATAAGAGGGTTAATAATTCATCAATTTACCTTTTCCAAGAGGGGCATGCTAGGCACACCAACACTAGGCAGCAATAGGAGCCAATTGCAAAGTCTTAGTGCATTCTAAGTGCCAAGTATTCCTTTTTTGCTTCTCACCTACTTTCCAACAATTGATCTTCACAAATAAATTTAATATTAAACCATGCTAAATCATACCAACGCATCTCAACATATTCCATACATGCTAATACTTTCCAAGGGCCAACACGTGTCAAGTGCCAATATGTGTTAGGGACTAGTGTTATGCATGTGATGAAGTGGAAGGGAATGCTGAAGAGTGCTAAGGTGTGCTAGAGAGTGATAATGTATGTTGATGCGTGTTAAGAAGTACTAGGAAAAAACATTGAGGGAGCACTAGGTAAAAATTCATGGAAGTTGATGGATATGAGGAACGTGTACCACCGGAGAGTAGTGTTAATGGTAAGTGTTAGTTGTCATGCCAAGGAGGGAGTGACAAGCTATGCTAAGCATTGGTAAGGCATGCTAGGGAATATCAAGGCATGTTAAGAATTCCCAAATTGTGCTTGGAAGTTCCAAGGTGTGCTAATTATATCATGTGCCAATTATTAGTGCCAAGATATGCCAATATATGCTAGGTGCTAAGGATGTGGTGCAGGGTGCCATGGTATGTCAATATGTGTCAAGGCAACAAAAGGAAGAACCAATAAGAGGGTTAATAAGTTAGGACTTTATATTTTTGAAAAGGGGCATGCTAGGCACACTAATAATAGGTCCCAATACATGCCAAATGGAATTGTGTGCCAATTGCTAATGTATGTCAATGCATTCAACCAAGGTGTTCTAGGGCATCCTAGGGACTATATGCAGCATGCCAACACATGCTAGGAGAGTTCCATGTTGTGCTAACACATGCCACCATGTGCTTTGGCGTCAGTGTCATCACAAGACGTTCTAGGTACAAATATGTTCCAAGACATGTGGGGTGCTAAGAAATGTTAGTGTGTGCCAAAGCATTAATTTAAGGTGTGCCCAGATTGTTGAGGAATGTTAGATATTTCTCATTAATAGAATTGTCAGAGCTCGATTATGTATTAAATAATATATTTCCTACACACAATAGTGGAACCTTATCTAAATGGAATTTGCTAGATAATTATCTTAATAGATATTAATCATGTGTTGACTCATAGGAAATCTCTATTCGACTAGTCATTACTTGAGGGAAATGATATACACTTATTACTTGTTAAAAATTGACTGCCCCTAACCACTATGGCCTTGGACATATTATAAAAAATTCTCCACAATAATGGTATTAAATCGTTATCTTTTGACAAAAAATATATTAATAGGCACATAGAATCATCAAAAACTCATTGGAATGATCAATGATGACGGACATTTTTTTATCATCACCAAAAGTAACAAACAGAGCATTGTTGAGGGTCATTAAAATTTCATCACTAGAAGTGTCATGAAAGAGAGAATTAGTGATGGTCCTTTAACGAACCTCACCAAAATTGAAATGTCTTTGGTGACGGACCATAAAGGACCATCACTATATACACTTACAGTGATAGTTTTTAGTGATCAGTGATGACGGATATTTTTTGACCATCACCAAAAGTAACAAAAAGAGCATTGGTGAGGGTCATTAAAATTTCGTCACTAGAAGTGTCACCAAAGAGAGAATTAGTGATGGGCCTTTAACAACCCTCACCGAAAGTGTCATTGAAAATGTCTTTGGTTATGGACCAGAAAGGACCATCACTATATACACTTACAGTGACAGTTTTTAAATGACCGTCACCATATGTGACATTGGTGACAGACCTTAAAGGTCCGTCACAAGCATGACCCTCACCAATTTGTTTTTTTCTTGTAGTGTCACTTGCGTCTAGATTATTAACAGAACCTACAAAGGTGTAATGCCATCCACTTCTTGGTCTGGCAGTCCTTCCAATTTGGCAGGTAAATGATCCTGCCAAGAAGGATCCTTGGCATACATTGCTGTATGATCTTCCTTGCTTACATCAAATACCAAATCTGGTATTTCCTCAATGTCTACCAGAAGAGCATCTTCCAGTGGAACAATTGAACATGTCTGATTTCTCTCATCTAACAAATATTCTGGTATCCCTTTCATTGTCACTCTTTCAATAGCCTCCTTGCCACTTGGCACCTTTTACTAAAACTCCACTTAATTCCTCCATGACATCACAATCCCCATTAGACTCAATGAATTGTTCCTCCACATTTTCTTTCTTATTTTCATCTAATAAATAACCCAACATCACTTGAATCTGTTTGTGTTTAAAATCAATTCTCACCGAATGAGAAGATACATCCAGGGTGGCATTGTCCAAACCTTTTTCAATCCTTATAAATGTAGATGAATATTCTCCTTGTTCATTCCCTGCCTCCATCCAATTCTTGTTGCCTATACATTTCTTTTTCCTTCCTCCTCATATGATGTACTATTTTGAATTTTCTATTCTTTGCATATCAAACATTATAAATCCTTTTGCACATTGTTCTCATCTCTTTCATTTGAACATAATTCCGATAATCATTGCATTTATGAAGAAAGGATATATTCATTTGAAACCCTGTCTAGTTTCTTTGGCTAATGCCATCACCTTCATCCCATATAGAATATGACAATTGAATGTCGACTTGACCAAAGGCATTTCTTACTTCCTACTGAGATTGAAAAAGAGTATCAAAATCTCTCCTTCCAGGGGGCATTACTCTATGCTTTGAATTTGAAGTTTGCCTCTTTTCCCTTCTCTTCTATCTAGAGACTCCAAAAACTTGCTGCAGCCCATCCTTTATGTCTCCTCTACCCACTGAAATTTCAAAAGCACTTTATCCTCACCCTTACATGCTCCTTCAGTTTGAAATCCAAAATCATCATTTCCACTATTCTTGTTTTCTGTATTTACTTCATAAGAATATTCTTATTTTGTGCAAGCCTGCAATCCATGACTGAGGAGGAATTGACAGCAAACAATAAACCACATTGCTCAGAGGCATTCAAAAAAATTGGCAGATATTTGGTGTTTTTTCTCAAATTCATCCCTGACTATTCATATGTTGGTTGATTCTTCTTACCTGTATTTTCAAACCCATCTCCCAAAATATATAGCCATCTAGAAGGTAATGACTCTTTGAGCCCTTTGAAAATACACCACATAATAATCTCTACCCAATTGTTTGAGCTGCTTATCAACTCACCAATGTATGGTCCTGTTGAAGCCTAGAAAATCTCTGCTTCAAACATTGGGGAAAACCACCCAGTCGGGACCTTAGGACAACTCCTTTTCCATTTGGTATGGTGGCTCTGACTGGATTTAAAGGACCAGTTTCCTTATAACTAAATGGGTTGGTTTGGATGGGTGAAAATGGGACTAAATTAACTGAAATAAAACTATCTAATTTAAACTAAATACTGATAAAGAAATTCTAACACTAACCCGAGTAATTATATGTGAATACAACTTAAGATTGTTCCAATTTAACAATAACCATGAAAATGTATTATTATTTAAATTGAAATGTGCAGAAACAAATAAAGATAACTCTGTTTAAGAAATTAAACAGAGTTTTATTAGCATATTGCATTCATCATTGTATACCATCTATATATATTTATGAAATATAACATTTCAATTATACTCAGAAATGATATATAAAAGGAAGCATTGTGAAAACAAATATATATAAATGATAGCAATTTTTAAAGTGAATATCATAAGACAAAAGAAATCAATAGTGAACAGATAGAAATACCTTATTCATCTTGAAGACTTTCAAATGAAATCTGATACTCTAATCTAGTAACTCTGATGCAAAATCAAATTCCAAGGTACAGAAATGCAACACTTCAAAGATAATTCCACATAAAAATCACCAGATGTGATCCTTTTTAAAAATATATAAGACAATGGAGTACAGAAATGAAATCTCCAAGTCAAAAAATATTAAGATCCAGGACCCTTCTCTAAATGCCTGAGAAGGGTTTAAATACTACTTAACTAAATCTAAAAATAGTCTATTACAAAAATTGAGGATTCGGTTCAATGACCGTCCTTTTCCTAGGCTAAAATATAGTAAAATTAAAACTAAATCTAACTATCTATGAACTTGATCTTTAAACTTGCAGGCATCTAGCATAGTTTTGAGAAGATGTGGTTGAACGAATTCAGCATTCAACTGTCCTAAAAAGACAGAGTCGGCAAGTGTAGGCGTAATCTTCTCTGTAGCATTGATGATACAATTAAGCGCATTGTGCTGACTATGTTGCTTCACCAAGTAGGCCCAGTATGAGTTTGAATTTAATCTTGTCAGCCCTTGGATTGATTTTTCTCTTTCTTCTGCCTTTTGCCTCCATTCTGTTTGCAGTTGATGTGCCTGTGGGAGATATCCTGGAACAGTTTCTGAAATTAAATTTTCTTTGTGTAAATTATCATTTACACAATTTGTAAGAGTGTTTGCCGCTGCAGCCACCTCTGCTGCTGCCTTCTCTTTGTGCATTTTCCTTTATTGGAGCTTTTTGCTCTGTTATTAATTTTGTAATTTCATCTTCATTTTGCTTTACCATTTTCTCATATCATACTTCAACCAAAGTAGTTTCTTTTTTATAGTTTTTACCTTTCGCAATAGTTTTTCTCTGTGCCGAACATGCTCCACATATTTTTTCTTGCTCAGCGTTAAGTGCCTTGAATTTGGTCAATGTTTCCTCATTTTTCCTTACAGTTATTTCAAGTCACTTCAACTCCCAACTTTTCTCAAGAAGAGATTTTATGTTTCCCTGAGAACTCCTGACCTCCAACAGCTTCTTTAGTAACTTCTAAAAGCTCTATAGAGGATAATTTTGGCAAACTTACATACCTTATCTTGTGGTAGAAACTGTGTCAAATTGCCCACTTGGACATTTGAACTTGTGAACAACGTCTAAAACATCCTTTTTTGGTACTGTCCACCCGTGTTTATTTTTCTTCAATGGTTCATCTCTTTTGGTTCATTCCTGTGTGCATTCTGACAAATTCGCATGTTCTCTGGAAAATTCTTCCATAAATTGCTTATTATAAGTCGCATGAGGTTCCGGCAACTTATACGTCAACCTCACATCTTCCGTGGTGAATGACCTGATTAGCTCTTGAGATGGAGTTCTAAATTGCCTGTCTGAAATATCGGTGCTGTTTAGCACCCATTTCACCATGTCTGTATATGGGAGAATCCTTGGCCTTGCCGCTATCCTATGCAGAAATGAACAAGCCAGTTCTTTGAGGGTTGCTTCAGACGTATTACTAGAACCTGCTGTAGCCACAAATTTCATTACCAAAGGATTTTCTTCTTCTAACAGATTATACATTCCTTCCCAAGTGGATATACCGGCATCCTTATTACAAGCGGTGTCTGCGTATAGTGAAGCCATTTCTCTGTTTTCAGAATTCAATCTCTTCTCCTTCTTACCCATAGTGTTTAGTGAAAGCTTTGTATAGACGTTTGCTCCTTCGTGCCTGCGTTTTACGAGTTAAATGAGAGTAATGGCATGAGAAAGGTGATGAGACTGTTTTAAATGCGAAGGCGGATGAAATATAATATTTTAATCGTGAAACGAATTTCAATCAAAACAAAATCTCATTTACCATTAATTGTCAATCCAATCATTTAATCTAATTATTAAAGCGCATAACAGATTTGATATATGGGAAGATTGCCTTTGAACAACGTGCCTACATGAATCTGTGACATTTCGATCTGCGATTTGTTGCGCAATATCGCAATATCCCAATGTCGCAATATTGCAATATCGCAAAATGAAGCCATCGCAGTTATGTAAAATAGCGCAAAAGCGCAAATTGCGCAATAGCGCAAAAGCGAACATCACAAATCTCGCAAAAGCACAAAATTGTAAATAGCGCAAAAGGTATTCGTTTATCATTTCTGTTTTCTACGCTATGCAATCTGCGACATATATGTTTATTGTATAGGATTTTTGGGATCGCATTATCGCAAAAGCACAAAATCGCATTTTCAGTTTTATAAAATATATATACCATTTTGCTATGGATGCGCTATTTTGTTTAAAGAGAAATTTTATTGTAATCTATCATAAACTTAAGTGTTTCTTAATGTTATTTCTAAGGGATTTCTCTAATTTTATGATAGAAAGTTTTATTTGAAAAGGAAAACAAATCCTAATTGATTTTTTGGATTTTTTAACTAAGGGTCCCCATTTATTTAGTATTATTACTAATATTAAATAAAAGGGGGGTTGTTGCTGGTCACAACAGGTCA
>JAXQQM020089300.1:0-34170 GCA_034641835.2 Pinus albicaulis | reverse complement strand
TAGTGGATTTGTCTTAATACCTATAATTATTTATTAAGAGGTGGAAAAATTATACATTAAAAAATGAATTATATATTTATTAGGTGTGAAAATATGTTTATTTAATTAAAATAGTTGCATTTAAAAAAATTCTAAAAAAATTATTGAAATTATTTTTTAAATCAAAATTTTAATTAATGAGTAATTGAATTTGTAAAATTAATATATTTTAATTTAATTTAATTTAATTTGAAAGATATATATTATCATTTTTTTTGTTTTTTTTGTTAAATTGTGTGAGTTCTCATGTGACTACACTTTTAATTTTTGATTTGAGAAACTGGAACCGAAGAGTATCTAAGCTATTAAAATTAAAATCACTCAAAATAACTAAGTCTAAACTACATTAATCATTAACATGATTGGATTGTGACCTTAACACCAGAAAGTGTCTTAAAAGTACACCTTGTATCACCATCTATTCTACCCAGTGAACTATCAATCTTTAATTTTTAATAATGACAAATTATATAAATAATTAATAATGGTAAAAAGTGATAAAATAATTATAGAATAAAATAGTTATATATTTTATTAAAAAATAATATAATAAAATATTGAAAATCCTAATTTAACTTATTATTTAATAGAAATTTTAGTAATATTTTAAATAAATAAATACATTTTATTATAAATTAAATTGATTGATAAAAACCACTTTTCAAGATTCCAAAATTAGACCGTTGCCAAAATTGAACCGACTTATAGCTCGTCAATATTGTGCAGGATTTGTCTCGAGAGCTGGTTTCAGATCGGCAATCCATTCCATGTTATATTTTGGTTTTGATTTGCTGGATATAAATATAACATTATTTTTAGTGGGTCTTTTACTAAATGTCCAGCCATGAAATTTTGCAGCGAAGGCCAGAGCTGCATGCAGAGAACATGCAGAAAACTGCAAGGGCACTGCAGAAAGAATGAAAAAAAAAGATAAACGCAGTAAAGTTGGAGGGGAAAAGCACAGAGTCATTCCTGAAATATATAGATGAAAAATTCCTTCATCCACATGTGACCAAACAGGTGCTGCTTCTATTGGGAAGCCCAGAAAATCTTAAGGCTGCTGTGAAGAAAGAAAAAGTAACATATCATACTGACAGTGATCGACAACAGAGTGAATATTGGCAACGTTTTGTGCGAAGAGATTACCAAAGTTTTAAATGTCAAATATGAAAATTTCATGTGATCACAGGAACAACTTCTCGATGGCTTGGAGTGAGAGTTCAGAGTTATGGATTGCACTCACATAGTTTGGAGAAGAGTGGAAGTGATGAATTATGGTTTTTAGTTTCAATCATGAAAATAATAGTTTTTAGTTTTTGTTGTGTATTTGATAATTTTGTTGGCTTGTTATTATGTTGTTTGTCTTTAAAAATGTTAATTTTTTATAGGTTGTTTGTTAGGATAAATTGAGTGTTTCTGATTTATAATTATAATTTTATTTCATCTATTTTATATAATTATATTTCAATTACAATTAATTTTTTATTGTTAAAATAATTTATTTTAATATTGTATTAAAAAAAATTAATGTTGGTTATTATAAAATATTTTAATATTAATTAAGATTGACATATATTTAAAAATATATTAGTAATAAAAAATAATTTTAAAATAAAATGATTGAGTAAATATTTTAATGTTAATTACATATATATTATATATCATTTTAAAACAATTATTTATATATCACAAAAAAATATATATACTTTATTTATTATTTAAAAATACAATTTAAACAATAAAAAATAACACATTGTATTTTGCATTCTAAGAAGTTTACATCGTGAAGAAATTTGATCCTTTGAGCTCGATAAGTATTTAAGGTTTATCTATGTTGGTTTTTAATAATAACAATAAATTTTTATTGATTTTTTTAATGGTGGTTTATTGACACTATGTGGTCGCGGAATCCATGGGAAAATATGGGAAAATCAACCCAGAAAGGAATCAAATTCAGTAGGCTAAACTAGCATGGCCTAACCGCAAGAGCATGGAAGAGAATTGACTCTGTGAACTCCCAATCCACGTACATAGCAACAAGAAATAGACTAGTTGAATTAACCCTTGGAGCTAATAAATTTTGATTGATTAAAAATAAATAAATAATATTTATAAAAGGTAAATAAATAATATTTTTATAACAATATCTAAACTAGATTTTAATGTTGTGCATCTTATTTTTTATTTGTTTTATTATTATTTCATATATTAACTTTGAAGTGTTTTATTTTCATTAATAAAAGATAAAATTGATGAAATAAAATTATAAAACTAAACAAATTTTAATATTATGTTAAATATAAATTCAAACAATGAAATTATAAATATCGCAATAAATCTTAACAAATTTTGATATCACATTAAATCTTAACAAATTTTGATATTGATGTAGCTTCATATTAATTTTGGAATTATTAATTATTTTTATAAATGATGGATTTTTTAAAAATCGTGATAGGTTAACATTTAAAATAGAGCTATCACTATAATAAAGAAATGAGAGAATAGCCATTATTTCATACACCTAGAAAGCTCATAAGCACTTTGTTAAATCCATGTAATAGTACATATAAATATATCAAATTTGAGTTTACCATAAATACACTATCTTAGCAAATTAACAATTAGTGGAGAGAATGACTCAACTTCACACCAAACATAAAATCAACTAGTCATTTCCAACTAGATCTAACAACATCCTAAAATATAGAAACAAACCTATGTAAAGATAACCAATAACCAATAATAGTAACAATCACACATATGAGAAATATGAGTTAATAATTCTAACACTCTCCCTTAACGAGTGTTTGCCTTAATCTTTGTTAAGTGAGTTCATCATCATCTAGGCCTTTCCAACAAATTCTCCATTATGAATTGAAGAATCTTATAATCAAAATCATGTTATTTGGTTCAATGTGACATTTCCACCTCATACCTCCATCATGTCTTTATCACCAAACTACATTTCCATATAAATAAACAACCATCCACTAGAATCCACAAGTGTCTAATTGTTCCAACATCAATTTAATAGAATATCCTTCATGTACATGGTTCATTCAAATTCTTGATGAACTATCCCATAAATTTAAAACAATTATTTTTAAGTGTCTTCCAAAGTTGACAATCAACACGGTCCACTCACAGAGCATCAAATCAAAACATGGCCCACTCCAATAGTTTAACAATTCTATAACAAAAAATTGTGCACTATATTGAATAAGTTTTTCAAATCATCACGAACACATGGCAAAGGGGTATGCATGCCTTTTCAACTTTTAAAGTATAATTCACATACTCCATCCGATGGGGACACCAAGTACATGCCTTGAAAACAATGCAAAGATATTCCCACAATACTTCACTTAAGCACCAACTCTTGACAAGATACATAACTTCATATGTTTCTATAAATGCAAGGTGTAGCTCAAATTTATACATGGTCAAGTCTATTTTTATTCAACACAACTCACATAAATTACTTTATTTGTTCATGATCATTTCACTTCCACTATTCCCAAAAGAACTATCATCAACATCCCTTGGAACAAACTCTCAAAATAACTTTCTATCATATCAAGAACATCTATATTGTTCCTGTTGCAATCTCACCATTCCACTTCAAATTTTTGTTTGCAATTAACCTTTGACTTCTCTAATGAGAACAATGTAACATCATCATATTTTTAGTTTCCATAATTATATTCACCCAAGTAACTTGTTTCCATATCAATCTCAAAAAGTGTCAATGTTCTTCCATTCACTTGTTGTAGTGTCATTTTGAACAACTGTATCATCCCTTGTTCTATCCTTGTTCTTGTAATGATAATTGTGATTGTAACGCCAATGTGGTAGAATCACGACTAACTAAACCTTTGATTAAATATATGCTAATTATTATTTAAACTTAATTACAACAATTGAAGGTTGGTTTTGACACCTAATCTTTGGGATTAGGTAAATCCATGTAAATATTATAAATAAGAAAATAAGGAGAATTAGAATATTAAGAGACACTGGGATATGAAACCCAAGAGTGTCTCCCTCCATGCATATATCTATGATAAATCTCAATGAAAAAATACAATTCTCTTTGAGGGGGTATCTCACACATAATCAAAGGACTAATTTGATTATGTTGGAATTTGGTTGTCATTGATGTCAACCCAAGTAGCATCCAGAAGAAGCCTTGATTTTGATGAGGAAAATATTTGAGAAGATCAATTTTTTTTTCTCTCATGGCCATCATAATTTGATTTTCCCTATCATGTTGATTCCAATGGTAGGTAGCATGCCACAAAAATCCTCACAATTAAGGAGATATGCCCTATCAATTCAGGAGCCCCATAATGTGGTCAAGGTGCCCCAAATGAGATGTTAATGGCAACTTGATGATTGATTACAGTTGGCCTTAATATTCAAAATAATCTTATATAATTTATTTGCTTTGAGTTTTCTAAGTCAACCCTCCAATTGTGACTTCTTTCATTACGAAACCACCTAAAATAGTGAATCAAGTCGACTCCCTAAAGCAGTTTCTTAGATATTTAGGTGGACCCCTTTTAAAAGTAGAATTATTGGTTTATTTTTGTGTTCATCTTAGGGTTTATGGGCATGTCAGTCCCTCCTCCTTCTATAAGTATAAAGTTCGACTCTCTCCAAAGGGAATAAAATTCACTTGCTATCATCAAATAATGTCACTCTTTTTTGATGCCAACAAAACATTACATCAGTAATCTAAATTTTTTCTATATTGGGCTTAAATATTTTTATTTTGGCTAATGTTGTGGATTTTCTTATTTTATTTGTGATAATGATATCTAATTCTTTGAAATAAAATAAAATTAAGTGAAATACAGATTCACCCACCCTCATAATATTTGCAACAATTCGTATTAGAGAAGGTTCCTTTAGTTGTAGCCTAATAGTTGGAAGGTAGATCTCATGAGATAAGAAATGGAAAATCCAAGGAAGCATGCTTATAAACAATCAAAGGAAGTCTTTATAGATTCCTTTTGCAGATCATTCAATGAAGAATCCTTGTGATTTGGCGAAAATTTTGTTTCTTTTGCATTATGGCTACCAATCAAACTAGCTCTTCTTTGGTTTCATACAACTCTATGCTGAAATTTGGTTCTCGTCTTCCAATGGTTCAAGAATTTCTTCTCTCAGTGTTCTCATGGATGAGGACGCTTTCTATTGTGAAAAATAATTTTCGAAGAATGGCTTGGTTTGCAGGTTTAATTGGTACTAGTCACAGTTGGCCGATTTGGATCTATGAGACATGAAAGAAACTTTCGACATACGAGTTGAATATTTACCCTATGGCTCAGAGTTTTTTCACTGTGGTTTTTGATAGCATTGAGGAAAATAAGCCCATTTCTGAAGTTGGGTTGAGGTTTTAGGGGACTGTTGGTCTCTTCATGCATCCCTAGACTCCCACTTTTGACCGAGTAATGGCATCAATATCCCTAACCCAAATTTTGGTAAGGCTTCAGTAAATTATCCATGATTATATTGAATATTAATGCCAATTGTAATCTATCATCAAGCTACCATTAACATATCATTTCGGGCACCTTGACCACATTATGGGGTTCCTAACTTGACAGAGCATATATCCTCAACCATGAGGAGTTATGTGGCATGCCACCTACCATTTGTCATTTTTCTCTTAGTTTTGGTGAGGGATGATGAAACTCGCTTGAAACATTAGACTCAAAAAGAAAAGACTTGGTTACTTAGAAGCACTTTATTAACCCCTTAACTTCAATAATAATGTTTTTTCAAGGTAAGAAAACTATAACTTCACATTGATAATTCAATATCACCATTTTCTAACATTGTTGTAGGCGTTGGAAAATGATTTTCCAATGCTCCTATAGGCACATTGGAAAATCATTTTCCAATGCTCCTATAGGCACATTGGAAAATCATTTTCTAGAAGGAGGCTTGCAAATTTTTTTTGGAAGTTAAAGTTGTAACATTACAAATAATTTTTATTTTATTTATTTTTTTTTTTGTAGTTTGAAGTTTCAATAATTCATTTCTTTACAGGGTTGCGTGTTATTCACTGACTGGAAATCATTTATTGTTGGAGGAATCAACATTGATTATGATGAATTTTATTTGGATTATATATTATTTAAGCATAAGTAGGGTTTCTTGTGATGTACCATATTTGGATAGCTTAATATTATTTTCAGGATTAATTATAGCAAGGTTTAATGTTCCTTAATGCTTTTTTATTACATTATGTGTTATTCCAGGAAGGATTTTGGGTTCATCCATTTAGGACCACAATGAAATCTTATGATAAGAAAAACAATGTCATTCTTATACATGCTCCTGAATTGGCTTCAGGAGGTTCCACTACTGTTACAAATCAAATTTTTCCTGGTTGTGCTTCATGTTCTTGTCTTTCCAACCTCATCAGGATGAGCACTTTCAAGTGTGTTTGTTAGCCATTTTGGAGGACCTTTCTAAATGGCCTAGGTTGCTCAGTTGACTGAGTTGGGGATGAATCAAGATTTAGTCTGCCAATTATGTCAATCACATCACTCAAAGTTTCATTAGTGGTTGAAGCTTCATGTGGGGGAGAGAGTGCTTCAAAAGAATATTCCACATATTGATCAAGTATACGAATCCCCCCTTTAATATGTGGAATATCATTATTAAATTCTTGAAAAGATTTTGCATGTCCAAATATATCCAAGTGATCAAGTTTCAGCTCAAAAACATTGTCATACTTGGAAGATTCAAGAAATATCACATCTCTAGATATTATAAACTTATTGTTCACTTCATCATAGAGACAATATTCTTTGGAGGTATTTGAGTACCCCAAGAAGATAAATTTGTGAATCCTTGCACCAAGTTTGTTTCTTTGTTCCTTAGGTATCAAGGCATAATGGATGGAACCAAAAATCCTGAGATGCCTCACTGAAGGAATGTGGCCATACCACATTTCATAGGGACTCTTGTTTTTTATAGCATTAGATGGACACCTATTCTTTATATACATGGCACATAGAAGTACATCAACCCAAAACATTAGTTTAAAATTTTTTAAAAACATCATGGAATGTACCATATTTAAGTTTGTCATGTTCATTCTTTTAGCTACCTCATTATGTTGGGGATTATAAACCATGGCCTTTTGATGTTTGATCCCATGTTGGAGAAGATAGTTTTCAAATTCATTTGAAGTGTACTCTTTTCCATCATCAGTGTGAATAGAGCCAATATGATATAGTGCATCATTTTCAATCCATGCATGAAAATTCTTGAATGTTTTAAAAGCATCATATTTTTTCTTCAATAAATAAAGCCAACACATTATGGTGTATTCATCAATAGATGTCATCATATATTTATTAACATTTTTAGAAGAAGAAAACATTAGTCCACATAAGTCTGAATGAACGAGTTCAAGTTTTCTATGTGCTTTGGAATGAGAATCATGAAAAGCATGTTTTCTATGCTTTCCTAGAATACAAACATCACATTGCTTAAGTTTCCTAGGAATTGTAAACACCAATAACACCAGTTTTCTTCAACAAATGAAGGTTATCATAGTTCAAGTGTACAAATATAACATGCCATGGAAATGTACCTTCATCATAGTGAGAATTGCATAAAAAATTTTGTACATGAGAATCATAGTTTTTCCTTCCTCTTCCTCTTCGGCCACCTCTTCCTCTATAAGAATCTTGTGCACAATTCTTCTCTCTATGTGCAAGACACATAACTTCTTCAAAATATCCTAGGAGGTCGAAACCAACCTATTCATATGTCTATTTCAACACCAGTGGTTTTTATATCATGCATAATGGATCTTACTTCTGATGCTAAGGTAAGAGGGTCATAATTTTTCAATTCAAGACTGTACAACCTAATCATCAATTGAAAAAATTCAAGTTCAGAGTGTGAGTCATACAATTCTTAAACGTCTTTAAAGATTGAAAGGCATTTTAAAATTGCGAAATATGTCGACTCACCTCTTCATTTACTGATGCTGCAACCAAGGCATAGGCCTTGTTGTTCTTGTTTTCCCAAATGGAAAGCTCCTTATCTGATGTGGGATTTGCAAGTGAATTATCTCCTTCTCCTTCACAAACCCCTTTCCACAATCATTGAAAATGAGGGTGTGTTTGATCTTCCGGCACCACTCAAGGTAGTTCTCTTTGCTAGAGAGAACCAACCCCACAATGGAAATTAGTGAATGAATCATAAAAAAGGACTAGATTTACAAAACAGTTGCAACCTTGTTAAATATATAAAAGTGGAAAATTTTCACTTTACACTATGTAAAATTTTTAATATATATCACCACTCATATATGAAATATAACATATATCCTGTCCACCACTCATATCTTGAGAATTTCACCCACTCTCATATTAAATACCACAACTTCATCATATAAAAGGATTTTGAATCCATAAAATATCTGAACCATATCCAAGCTTTAACATAACCAAGGCGCAAATCTTTCATATATATCTCATAACATATGGCTCCACCATTTATGCATTCACCATGTATGTTCAACGTACCATATGCATTCACCATACCAATCCATATGGACGCTTTAAAAAAATTCAATGTAGAATATATATTGAATATGTATGAATGCAATATATATTGAACATACCTACTTCACTCACACTCATGATGCATTCATTTCCTCTCAGTCTCCCATGCAACGCAAACCTCCAAGAATAGTCTTTAAAGGACACTGACCTCTAGGACGCAATATTTAAAGGTGCCTCCATGCAGGACGATACCAAATTTCGGGTCTTCTCTTTGCTGCATTACAGTGGACTTATCTGATTCTAACAATGGAGGTGAGCTTCAATGGTTGTGTACTTCAATGGGTGAACTGATTGGAGGTGAGCTTCAATGGCTGTGTGCAGTGTTCCTCGATCATACTCTCTCCTTCTTTAGTGATGGAAGTGACCATAATCGTCCGTTGAGGTAGTATAGAGGTGGAATCTACCCAACAATGAAGGTGAGAAGCTAGTCAGATATAAACACAAAATATAACATATTAATGAAATAGAAGGACAAAGTTGCTCGTTCTGAAAAAATATGCATAAATATGAAAAACATAGGAAGGAGGGAGCTACAAGGGTAGAAGAGAAGCCAAAAATAGAGGTTGGGACCTGTGCTCTATACCATGTCAGACCATGAGGTGAGGGAAACCAAAAATAGAGGTTGGTACTTATGCTCTGTACCATGTCAAGCCATGAGGTAACTCCTCAAAGAGAATTGTATTTTTTCATTGATATTGATCATAGATATATACATGGAGTGAGAGACTCTTGAGTTTCATATCCTAGTGTCTCTTCATCTTCTAATTCTTCTTATTTTCTTATTTATAATATTTACATGGATTTACCTAATCCCAAAGTTTAGGTGTCAACACCAACCTTCAATTGTTTTAATTAAATTTAAATAATAATTAACATATATTTAATCAAAGGTTTAGTTAGTCATGATTCTTCCACATGGGCGTTACAATCACAATTATCATTAAGAGAACAAGGGTAGAACAAGGGATGATACAGTTGTTCAAAATAACACTGGAACAAGTGAATGGAAGAACATTGACACTTTTTGAGTTTTATATGGAAACACGTTACTTGGGTGAATATAATTATGGAAAATAAAAATATGATGATGTTACATTCTTCTCATTAGAGAAGTCAAAGGTTAATTGCAGACTAAAATTTGAAGTGGAATGGTGAGATTGCAACAAGAAAAATATCGCTGTTCTTGATATGATAGAAAGTTCTTTTTATAGTTTGTTCGAAGGGATGTTGATGATAGTTCTTGTGGGAATAGTGGAAGTGAAATGATCATGAAAAAATAAAGTAATTTTTGTGAGTTGTGTTGAATAAAAATAGACTTGACCATTTATAAATTTGAGCTACACCTTGCATTTATAGCAACATATGAAGTTATGTATCTTGTCAAGAGTTGGTGCTTAAGTGAAGTATTGTGGGAATATTTTTGCATTGTTTTCAAGGCATGTACTTGGTGTCCCCATCGGATGGAGTATGTGAATTATACTTTATAAGTTGAAAAGGCATGCATACCCCTGTGCCATGTGTTCGTGATGATTTGAAAAACTTATTCAATATAGTGCAAAAAAAATTGTTATAGAATTGTTAAACTATTGGAGGAGTGGACTGGATGCTCTATGAGTGGAAAAAATTTGCTATAGAATTGTTTTGATTGGATGCTCTATGAGTGGACCATGTTGATTGTCAACTTTGGAAGACACTTAAAAATGATTGTTTTAATTTTATGGGGCAGTTCATCAAGAAGTTGAATGAACCATATACATGAAGGATATTCTATTAAATTGATGGATGAAACAATTAGACACTTGTGGATTCTAGTGGATGGTTGTTTATTTATATGGACATTGATAGTCTGGTGATGAAGACATGATGGAGGTATGAGGTGGAAATGTCACATTGAACCAAATAACATGATTTTGATTATAAGATTCTTCAATTCATAATGGAGAATTTGTTGGAAAGGCCTAGATGATGATGAACTCACTTAACAAAGATTAAGGCAAACACTCGTTAAGGGAGAGTGTTAGAATTATTAACTCATATGAGTGTTAGAATTATTAACTCATATTTTCCATATGTACGATTGTTACTATTATTGATTCTTGGTTATCATTACATAGGTTTGTTTCTATATTTTAGGTTGTTGTTAGATCTAGTTGGAAATGACTAGTTGATTTTTTGTTTGGTGTGAAGTTGAGTTGTTCTCTCCACTAATTGTTAATTTGCTAAGATAGTGTATTTATGGTAGGCTCAAATTTGATATATTTATATGTACTATTACATGGATTTAACAGAGTGCTTATGAGATTTCTAGGTGTATGAAATAATGTCTACTCTGCCATTTCTTTATGATAGTCATAGCTCTATTTTAAATCTTAACCTATCATGATTTTAAAAAAATTCATCATTTATAAAAATAATTAATAATTCCAAAATTAAGATGAAGCTACATCAATATCAAAATTTGTTAAAATTTAATGAGATATTTATAATTTCATTGTTTGAATTTATATTTAACATAATATTAAAATTTGTTTAGTTTTATAATTTTATTTCATCAATTTTATCTTTTATTAATAAAAATAAAACATTTCAAAGTTAATATCTAAAATAATAATAAAACAAATAAAAAATAAGATGCACAACATTATATTTTATTTTAGATGTTATAAAAATATTATTTATTTACATTTTATAAATATTATTTATTTATTTTTAATCAATAAAAATTTATTTCCTAAGGGTTAATTCAATTAGTCTATTTGTTGTTGCTATGTACCTCACGGATTGGTAGTTCAGAGAGTCAATTCTCCTCCATGCTCTTGGGGTTAGGCTTAACATTCATATTAGTGTTTGTTTGTTGTTGCTATGTACCTCACGGATTGGTAGTTCAGAGAGTCAATTCTCCTCCATGCTCTTGGGGTTAGGCCATGCTAGTTTTGCCTACTGAATTTGATTTCTTTCTAGGTTGATTTGCCCATATTTTCCCATGGATTCTGCCAACACATGGTGTCAATGAACCACCATAAAAAATCAATAAAAAATTATTATTATTATTAAAAATCAACATAGATCAACCTTAAATACTTATTTAACATGAGCTCAGAGGGATCAAATTTCTTCAAGGTGCAAACTTCTTACAATGCAAAATACAATGTGTTATTTTTTATTGATTAAATTGTGTTTTCAAATACTAAATAAATTATATACAAGACCAAATAAATGTTTTAACTATATAACTTAATTTTTTCTAAAATATTTACCAAAACATTTTATCAAGAAAATTAAAATTGCTTTTTATTATTAATATATTTTTAAATATATGTCAATATTA
This sequence comes from Pinus albicaulis, assembly GCA_034641835.2. NCBI lineage: Eukaryota > Viridiplantae > Streptophyta > Pinopsida > Pinales > Pinaceae > Pinus > Pinus albicaulis. The sequence continues at coordinate 22,203 of JAXQQM020089300.1, read as the reverse complement.
ATTAGTATTAAAATATTTTATAATAATCCATATTAATATTTTTTAATACAATATTCAAATAAATTATTTTAACAATAAAAAATTAACTATAATTCAAATATAATTATATTAAATAGATAAAATAACATTATAATTATAAATCAGAAACACTCAATTTATGTTAACAAACAACTTCCAGATAAAATGTTTGAAAATGTGAAGCTGGGTTACACATTTTGCCCTTTTTTGAGAAAAAAATTTCATTTTTTTAGGTTCTTCAACTTTCTGCAAACTATAACAATTTTTCTGTGTAGAATTTCATTTTGCGATAAAAATAAAAGTTGTGAGAAATTTTGTTAGCTTTCTATTACTTATTTTTGAAATTTTTTTATGCAGATTTGATATGTCAACTTAGCATTTCTTTGAGTGTGTGTTTCTTAACAATCAAAGGATTCATAAGAAGTCATGTTATGTCGCAATGCTGTATTCATTAAAAATTTGTGTTTTTGAAAAAACAAAATGTGTTACAACAATCTAGACAGAGTCTACTTTGTTTTCGTCATATTTACAAAGCCAATGGATGCATATCATAATTACTAGAATTTTTTGAACTGGTCCAATACGAAAAACTGCGTATTTTGGATATGTTTTGCGTCGCAAGAAATTTCTTAACATATAAGTTATAAAATAAAAATCTAAAAGCTACCCATTAGAGACGACGGACCAATGTAATGCCCCATAATTTTTTCAATTTTTTTACAATGTATTTTGGGAGATACAAAATTTTGATTTCACTGAATCACAATGACCCTCAGAAATTGTTTGCACCCATTTTATTAGAAAAATAATTAAAATTAATAAACGGTTATGAAATTCCATAAAAGTTATATTTCCTGAAAGTAGATTCAATTCTGAAAATGCTTGTCTTGGTTCCGACAGTTAATTAACAACCTTTCATGGAGTTTAATCAGTCCAAAGTTGCAGAACCGTATTCAGAGCCTGGTTTTTGCGTAATTGGTGACGCGTTAGTTTGGTCGAACTTTTAATCTAAGTTCGGCCAAACTATGTTTTCTGCCGCAGGCTCGTTAAATCTAACGTCTTAATAGTTCGGCTGAAATTTTTCTTCGAACTATTGTATAACTCTCCATTGGCCGGAAAGTTTTGCGGAGCCCCCTACTAAAACACATTTCGTGGCAATATAAATTGCCGCGAAATGATTCACAATTTTCGCACATTTCACACAATGGGGGAAAATGTGAAGCTGGGTTACACTTTTTGCCCTTTTTTGAGAAAAATTTCTCATTTTTTTCGGTTCTTCAACTTTCTGCAAACTATAACAATTTTTCTGTGTAGAATTTCATTTTGTGATAAAAATAAAAGTTGTGAGAAATTTTGTTAGCTTTCTATTACTTATTTTTTGAATTTTTTTTATGCAGATTTGATATGTCAACTTAGCGTTTCTTTGAGAGTGTGTTTCTTAACAATCAAAGGATTCATAAGAAGTCATGTTATGACGCAATGTTGTATTCATTGAAAATTTGTGTTTTTGAAAAAACAAAATGTGTTACAACAATATAGACAGAGTCTACTTTGTTTTCGTCATATTTACAAAGCCAATGGATGCATATCATAATTACTAGAATTTTTTGAACTGGTCTAATTCGAAAATCTGCGTATTTTGGATATGTTTCGCGTCGCAAAAAATTTCTTAACATATAAGTTATAAAATAAAAATATAAAAGCTACCCATTAGAGACGATGGAACATTGTAATGCCCCATAATTTTTTCAATTTTTTCTACAATGTATTTTGGGAGATACAAAATTTTGATTTCACTGAATCACAATGACCCTCAGAAATTGTTTGCACCCATTTTAATAGAAAAATAATTAAAATTAATAAACGTTTATGAAATTCCATAAAATTTATATTTCCTGAAAGTAGATTCAATTCTGAAAATGCTTGTCTTGGTTCTGAAAATTAATTAACAACTTTTCATGGATTTTAATCGGTGCAAAGTTGCAGAACCGTATTCAGAACCTGGTTTTGCGTAATTGGTGACGCGTTAGTTCGGTCGAACTATGTTTTTCGCCATACGCTCGTTAAATCTAACGTCTTAATAGTTCGGCCGAACTTTTAATAAAAATTTCGGCCGAACTATTGTATAACTTTCCGTCGGCCGGAAAGTTTTGCGGAGCCCCTACTAAAAACACATTTCGCGCCAATATAAATTGTCGCGAAATGATTCACAATTTTCGCACATTTCGCACATTTCATCTCATTTTATAAAGATCTTGGTTTGGGTTCAAAAACTTATCTTCAAAGTTTGGGTTTAAAAGCATTTCTTGGAAGCAAATTCATTTTACAAAGAATTTTTTTGCAAGACATTTCTTGGAGGCGGCCTGATTTTGGCAAAAATTGTTTTGAACTTAAAAAAATTTCTTGGACGTACATTCAAAAGAAATTTCTTGGAGGTATGTACGTGTTTTGAGTTGAAGTAAATCTTTTGAGCTTCGTTTCATTTTTATAAGACATTTTTCTCTCGAATTTTTTAAAGTGTTTTGGATTGGAGTATGTATTTTTTGCAAAAAATTTACACTGAATTTTTTTAAATTAAATCTTCTGTGATATTTTTTGTAATTGAGTTATTGTCTAATTTTTTGAAGGAAATTTTTTGAACTTCATAGCCTATTATCATGGGAAATCGAAGAACTTGTACGAGAAAATATGATCGAAAAAGAGACCCTGAAGAACGTAGAGAAGAGACAAGACAATCTCGCAAAAGAAAGTTAGAAGCCCTCTCAAATATTGAAGAGGAAAATCAACCTCAAGCAGAAATTGAAGCAGGTATGTAAATGTAAATATTATGATCTATTGATATATTTTTAAAATTTTCCCAATGTAAAATGTGAAGCTTAATTTTTATTTTATGAACTAGTTTGAAAAATATTTTGTTTAATGTAAATAGACAGAGATACTCCTCAAAATATTGAAGAAGAAAATCAACCTCAAGCAGAAATTGAAGCAGGTATGTAAATGTAAATATTATGATCTATTGATATATTTAAAATTTTCCTAATATAAAATGTGAAGCTTAATTTTTTATTTGATGAACTAGTTTGAAAAATATTTTGTTTAATGTAAACAGACAGAGATATTCCTCAAAATATTGAAGAAGAAAATCAACCTCAAGAAGAAATTGAAGCAGGTATGTAAATGCAAATATTATGATCTATTGATATATTTAAAATTTTCCTAATGTAAAATGTGAAGCTTAATTTTTATTTGATGAACTAATTTGAAAAATATTTTGTTTAATGTAAACAGACAGAGATATTCTTCAAAATATTGAAGAAGAAAATCAACCTCAAGCAGAAATTGAAGCAGGTATGTAAATGTAAATATTATGATCTATTGATATATTTAAAATTTTCTTAATGTAAAATGTGAAGTTTAATTTTTATTTGATGAACTAATTTGAAAAATATTTGAAATTTTAGATATATTTATTAATTTAGTTATTTATTGAATATGTACTATTTTTTTGAATATGTACAGATGAAATCACTATCGATAATGAGATGTTAGAAAATGTTGACACTCACACATATGGAGATAAAAAACCCGACCATGTTATACGATATCGTGTTAACTGCATTTTTGAAAAGTATTTCTTAAATGAGCAGGTGAAAGTTCAGGCTCAAATGTTGAAAGGTCTCCTATCATTAAGGAAATTAAAAGAAGCTACGACACTATTGGGTATTCGAAAATCAACCAAAGATAAAAAAATGAAGGAAGAAGTGATAAAAAATATGAGTAGTGCTATAAAGTCAATTAAGAGATCTAGAGAGAAAGATGTTTCAATTGTATGTAGAGGAATACAGATGGCAATGGTTTCCTCAAGTACTCAAGAGAATCGTTTGGTAACATCTATGGCACGAGCACTGGGAACCTCGTGAAAAACTTTGCACAAACATCAGAAATTTCGGTTGCAAATAGATGTAAATGATGAACTCGCTTGTTGGAGAGCTATTTGTAGGCAACCATACAAAGATAGACTTGGAGAAAATGTTAAAAAAATAATATATGAATATTGGAAGAACAATTCGCGTGTTTCACCAACTGCAAGACATGTGATGCGAAGAATAATAGCACGAAATCAGTACGAAGAACATGAAAAACATCTCTTGGAAACCACTCAGATAGAGTTATTCAACAAGTTCAAAAAAGAGAATCGTCAAATTCATGTTTCACTCGGTGCTTTTGTTCAACAAAAACCATGGTATGTAAAACCTATCACCGTACGCGACACTTGTTGTTGCCGTTATCATGTGGAATTTGAGTTATATTATGACAAATTCCTTGATTTCGGTAGAACATTATGGAAGGATTCACCTCCTCCTTCCACTATCCGTGAATTCATATCTCAAATTCTATGTGAAAGAGAAAGCGATGAACTATTTTACAAAAAGAAATGTGTTGGTGGTAAAAAATGCGATGATTGTGGAAATTTGACTAAATTTCAAAACAAATATCGTATTGATATAAATGATAAATCATTGTCCAACATGAAAGTGAAATGGAAGAGATATGAATATATCGATACATCGATTCAAGGTGAAAATAGTGTTAAAAGAATTGAATTACTAGAAGACGCAATTGTTCTGATAGACTTTTTGAGAAAGTTTGAGGCAGAAATTTACAAATATACCAAGCATTCCCATAGAGCTCGATGGCAAGACTTGCAATTCAAAAAATCTCGTGAAGTTTTTCCACTAGGGACCATTTTGTCAATGATTGATTTTGCAGAAAACTACACATTTGTTCCACAAAAATAAATTCAGAGTGAATACTATCACTCTGACCAAGTCTCCATGCTCGTCCATATTCTATATAGACATGCTGAAAAAAATGTCGATCATATAGAAAGCACGAGTGAAAATCAACATATCATTAAAGAATATCACTTTTATATCAGTGACGATCATACACATGATACATGTTTTGTACAACATTGTTTTGGAAGAATTTATGATTCATTGAAAAATTGTGGAATAACATTCAATGAACATTGGATATGGTTAGACGGATGCGCAGGTCAATTCAAATCTGCATGATCATTCTTTTGGTTGTGTTGTCTTCATAAGAAAACCTGCATTAAACATTGTTGGAATTTCTTTGAGACTGGCCATGGAAAAGGAGAACATGACGGTGCAGGAGCATGCATAAAATGAGTACTTTGAAGATATCAAATGAACCACTCTGTAAGCCGACTTGTGAACGCTGAAGAAGTTGTTCAATGGTGCATCACTGCTCTAAGCCATGAGAGAAACCCATCAAGAGAAGTGCAAAGGTACATTCAATTTAATTTATATTGGAAATCTAATTTTAAACATTGTACATTTATCATGCAATGATTATCTTTGATTGTATTTTGATATCATATTTACAAATTCTTATTCTAATTTTCCATATAAAGGTTTTTCTGGCATATTGGAATCGAAGATGTAGATAGATCAATTGGAAATGACGTTGAAACAATAAAAGGGACTCGAAAATTGCATTCAATTCAAAAAAAGTTGTCCAAAAATGTGTTTGCATTGGATAAAAGAAAATATTCTTTTTTTTGTGATGTTTGCATAGACAACACAAAATCCAATGACGTTTGTGAAAACAAAATGTATGTGAACGATTGGAAACATACAGAGCTAAATACAAAGGGAAAAATTTCTGTTGCAATGTTTGAAGAAATGCAATTAGAGGAAACTACAATATCATCCGATGGTGATCAAGTTTCTGATCTTGTTAGAGAAGGTAACATTTGAATTACTTTCTAATGATTTAAAGATCTAGAAATAAATTTAAATATGCATAATTTTGTTAAATTAATTTTATTGTGCAGGAGATGTTTTTGCTGTAATTGCACCTATTGACAACGATGAAAATGTGAAGTATTATTTGATGCGTTGCACTGAACGAAAAATGAAATTATTACAAAACTATGATGATCACGGATTTCAGTATGACAGAGGAGTTACTTTGAAGACTATGAACCTGATTCCATAAGTTGTCAATATAGTCACTTGGTGTGTGCAGTGTGCATAAAGTTGATAGAAGTTCAATCAAAGAAAAAATAAAAAATTAAGAGATGGAAAATGTCAAAATCCGATCATGAACGGATTATTGAGGATGGAATTCCATTAGAATTTTTTTGAGTGAATTGTCCAACAATTTATTATCTTTGGATTAAATATGTTTTAGAACTTCTAGTACTCAACTAAAAATTGAGCTGCTTATGTTATTTGTGCAAGTGTTTGCACATGTACAAATTGTTTGGGTACAAGCACGTGCTCTAGTATCACCTGAAAGTAGTTTTACATACATACATGTGCATTGATGAAAAATGTTATATTTATTGGATATATATATATATATATATATGTTATAGAATGAAATTAATTGTTCTAGTTTTACTATGTGCATTGATGAAAAATTATTTACGTACTCAATATATATGTTCTAGAATGCAATTAACTGGAACTAGTTTTTCTATGTGCATTAATGAAAAACTAGCTAGATTTTCTGGTAAAAAGTATGGACACAATGTAAATAAATCATCTGCAGTATAGTTTTGTATGAAAATTCCTTTCAGACAAGAGACTCGAAGCACTTCTCCGACTTTTGGTGGGATTTGACCCACATCTCTAATCCTGATTGAAAATCTAGTACAAAATCTGCTTGTCCAATGGTCGGATATGTTCAATGTGCATTGATGAAAAATGTTACTTGTCTTGGATAGATATGTTCTAGAATGCACAATTAATTGTTCCAAATAGTTTTTCTATGTGCATTGATGAAAAACTAGTTGGATTTTTTGGTAAAAAGTTTCAACAATGTAAATAAATCGACAAGGCTACCTATTTGAGTGCATTAACGACATTGACCCAAATTCAACAAACATATATATGTACTAGAGACTTATATTTCCAATCAAAATTAAAGGGATAATTTTTACATATATCTACTTCTTTAAACTCTATTTTCAATTAGAGCTCAATTGATAGATGGTTAGTTGCATTGAAAAGCTATGTTCTTCCTATTGGAAATTTTTTCATTCAAACAAAACTACATGGAGAGATCAAAAGCAATCTTAAAATTCCAAATGTACTTCAACCATCCAAAAGGGATTTGTGCAACATTAATTGACATGCTATGCCAATTATAGTGAACAGCTATCCAATAGAAACATTTAACATTATATACTAATGCCCAAATGTAGACAATGTAGATTGAAAACCATCCAAAACTTTAGTTGTAGATTGAACCATCCAAAAATTTAAGTTGTAGATTGAAACCATCCAAAACTTTAGGTTTTAAAAACCTTTTGATTATATATTGTGCAACATTAAAACATTAAACATTTAAATTTCATTAAATATCACATGCAAAATGTAGATTGAAACCATCCAAAACTTGACTTTTAAAAACTTCACATGCCATGCCAATTATAATTCAACTATCCAACAAAAACATTTAACATTAAATATTCACATGCCAAAAGTACTAAAACCATCCAAAAATTAAATAAAACAAATTATATAATAAAAATGTAATAAAATATGTCCAAAAATTGTAAATCTCACAAGTATCAAACTGTATCAAGTTTAACAAATTTTAAAACCATCTAAATTTTGAAATCAAATCTACTGTAAATCATGTCCATCAAATGGAGACCGATCTAGTGTCTTCCCTACTAGGGTCTTAGTCCGCGCCCTATCCTGTGAATGAGAAACCTACATACACAATGCACATGTACTTGAACATTAAAATTTGATGTTTTAAAAATGAATGAGAATATATATATATATCTAGAACTTCATGCAAAAAACAAAATATAACAAAAAAATCATGCAATACCTCGTAAGGTTCCCTCTCCATTTGATGAACAGGTTCTCCCATAGGAACATATGCAGTGGTAAAATGTACAATATACATGTACAGTTATATATATATATATATATATATAATTTATATAAATTAAAAACTTTCAAATGAAAATGCACGTGTACATATATAAACTTATTTTCAATTTAATATTAAAAAAAGGAACTAAAGACAACTTGTTCAAATGCTGTGGATGTTCCTATCTCCGTCGCTAGAGTCTGCGGATTAAAGAAATCTTCTATAGGAACCTAAATTCAAAAAAATTTAAATAACTCAAAATATAGATCTCTCTCTCTCTCTCTCTCTCTCTCTCTCTCTCTCTATATATATATATATATATATATCTCAATTTTTAATGGAACTTTTTGAGGTAGAATATATATATATATATATATAACTTTTAAACATAAATTTTAAACTTGTGAAAAATTGTCCATACTTGTGGCTCATCTCCCAAGGAAGTAGAAGGTACATCTCCTAAGGAAGAAGAAGGTACTGCCATCCCAAAAACATCAGACGGAATCGGTACCTGTTAAAACATTTTATCAAATTATATATATACATACATGTACATGTGTGGCAACAATTATTTATTTTAGATTCACTTAAAAAACACTAACATTTTCCAACATATCATGATGGTCAGACCCATCTGCATCGTTTGAACCAGAGGTCCCGAACGTGATATTAACATTTTCGTCACGCATCATGCCTGAGAACTGCAAATGGTGTTTTAACATATAATCATACATTTTTGTTAGATTAATGTACTCATACAAATAAATGTATACATGCACATACACATGTATTTATTACAAATTGTACACATGTACATGTAAATATAATTTCAAACCCTAAGGTTACTAACACATACCGTTCCGGTGCCCTCTTCCTCACGAAAAATTAGGTCTTGCAGACCATTGCGATAGAGTCACTTAAAAACACTAACATACATGTGCCAACATATCATGATGGTCAGACCCATCTGCATCGTTTGAATCGGAGGTCCCGAACGTAATATTAACATTTTCATCACGCATCATGCCTGAGAACTGCAAATGGTGTTTTAACATATAATCATACATTTTTGTTAGATTAATGTACACATACAAATAAATGTATACATGTGTACATACACATGTATTTATTAAAAATTGTACACATGTATATGTAAATATAATTTCAAACCCTAAGGTCACTAACACATACCGTTCTGGTGCCCTCTTCCTCACGAAAAATTAGGTCTTGCAAACCATTGCGACAATTTATTGCGTATGTTCGGAGATCTTCAACATTCATGTTGTAAATCTCCTCATCTGTACAATAAACAAAATTGGCATGTGCATTTTCACGTGCTCTTTGTCGATTTAAACAAATATCGACTCCACTCAATCCGCTATGAACATTGTCGATCATAACATCCCTTGCTTCTCGACTTATTTGAGAATTCACATCCATCTCTGATCGCAGAGTTTCGACTCGAAACGGTCGACTCACCAATGGTGGCTCAGGGCGAGGCAACTCCACATCTCGCTTAGTGCCCTTACGGTCATATAATCGACCTTTCCCCGGGCCAAAAAATTCTGAAGGAAGGTCATTGTAGTTGGGTTTCATACCCAAAAAAAATTCTGCATAAAACATTTGTGCAAAATAAACAGGAACCTCATCGTTCCATGGAAGCCTTCCAAAGGCCGCAAGATGTCGATCATACAAATAACGAGCTTTGTCTGGGTGCTTGAAATACTGCACCTTCAACATTTTTATTTTTGGCCCTTCCTTATAATTAAACATTGACTTGGCCACTTCTCTTGTAACTTTTTGTTTTATGTCCTCCCATTTATCGGGACCCATCACTGTTTCTTTTCTCTTTCTCATCAGTTCTACAAATGAATCGGTCATTGGCCCAAGATTTTTGTACACATTTACCATTTCACCCAATGAATGTGTAACTATTTCAAGGCTTTGTCGACTCTCAGTAGGTAGAGACAAAGCCACGAGATCTCTTTGCAATTTTGCATGAAGGCTTTCACACCTTTGTAAGGTGCATTCCGCCATGTTGGTTTCCCATGGTATATCAGTAATCTCAGCCGGATAAGTTGTGCTGGGTTGACAGCCTTCTTCTTGAATGTAGCGAGCTGCCCTGCGTCTATTTTGACCACTAGCTCGAACATTTTCAGCCTCTGCATCAATATATATATAATTTCGTATATTAGAAAAAACACGTGTAAAAAAATTTGTACAAATTTAATGAAAAAATATTGAAATTGATGGCAACCTTGATGTTGTTGGTTAACATCTTCTCCAACATGACCCTGTTGAGAACCAGACCCAGAATGACGCTGCTGAGAACCAGACCCACAATGACCATGTTGAGAACCAGCAGTTGTTGATTGGCCTTCGAGAGAATAAATATCACCCCCTTCCCGCAACCTACTACCACTCATACCTCGACCGATTGAACCTTGGCCACACTCCATGGATGGAGTAGAAACCCTTCTCTGCTTACCTCCTAAAAATTAAAATATGAAACTTATTAACAACTAATTTAACTCACAAAGTTAATAAAAAATCAATTCCATATGTACACACATGTATGGAGATTTAAGATTATATTTAAATACCGTGAACATCCCCCGATCCCTGAGCCTCCATATGGGATTCAGCTGATCTTCGTCGTTCATCCTCCATGATATATATCTATTGGTCGACATTTACACAAAATAGATTTCAAAAAATCAATTTGTAATTTAGTGTACACAAATTAAGTAGAACACAACTTTCAAAGAAATAATTGATCATGTGTGAAATTAAATTTAATCGAAAAAGAAATTATAAAAATGATAAGTTCACCAAATTGCGCTTTACATGGTGGGAGCACACTTGGTATAAAATTTACCACTTATAAACTTTAGTTTGTGGGAGAAATGACACATGTACATAGTTTACCTTAAATTTGTTGTGTTTTATGGATTTTAAAATGAAGAACTTCTATTTAGATCCATTCCACAGATTGACTGTAGGGGCATTTACTAGATATGTCACCTTTCATAAATGATGAGATCTAGAGGCTACCTGGCCCTTTATAGACTCTGCATATAGAACTTGTAGAAGTAAACACTAGAGGCATTAACAATATCAAATAACGTTGTCATGCTCAGACATGGGAATGTGTCTCTTTCCCTACGCAAAAAAATAGTTCAAGGTAGTTAATCTTCATAGACACGTCATCAAGCAGGTCAATGTGATCATCCCCAACTTACTTTTTATGAAATTAGGCTTGGAATCCTCTACAACCTAGTGGATGGAGTTGAATGGGAACTAGGTCAAGGCCTTTACAAAATACATGCTAGTGAATCACACTTACTAGGTTATGCCAACAAATAAAGTGGCAGAAATGTTTTCTCCTCGAGGTTGTCCAATTGGGTGTGTAATACCAACTTCACCCATTTCCTAACAGGTTTCTCTCTTAGGTTACAAATGTCTTCCACCTTATTAGTTATATATTTTTCAATTTCCCGTGGATTCCTTGAATTTTTCTCCTACCTAACCTCTCTCACTCCCCAAGTTATTGTCATCAAACATGCCCCATTAAGGATCTGGAGCAATGTTTGCACCATACTTAGCACTGTCATTGCTGCTAATTGAAATTGGAGTCATGCATACTAGATTGCTTGCTTAAGTGGCTCTTACTTGGACAATATCCTGAGATAGTTTGACATGATGGTCATATGATGTTGGAAGCTACTTGGTGTAATTTTCCTTAAATCTTCAAAAAAACAAAGCAAAAATGTCATTTTCGATCATTTTTTATTAGCTTCTGCATACAGCAGATGTTATCACAATTGCAACACAATCATGTTCCATGAGCATGAATTATGAATGTCGCAAGCCAAATTGCAAGGAAATTTGCATTCATTTTAGGCAAAAGAAGGCTATGACATTAAGTTCCATGCTAGAAAAAATTGTGCAAATAAGGTTGCTAAGTCTTGATACTTACCATGTGTTTCAAAGCCATAATGAAGGTTGGCTTTGAGAGTGTCCTCTCAAAGCCCTGTCTTGAGATGAAATTTAATTCAATGTCTCTTAGAGTTGCAAGGTGGAATTGATAGAACTATTTGATTTCTTTACCATGGATGGATATCTCCTTTCATCTATACCTTTCTCTACCATCTTATTTCCAAGTGAAATGGGAATTTTCACATTTTGAATGCCATTACCATGTAATTTGGTAGTCTGCTAACTAGACCTATCACAAGTAAGGTTGTCATACCAAACTATTTCTCTTGCTCAACTCAGTGACCATGACTCTCTTCTCACACTCCTTACCATACAAGATCTTCAATTGTACATGTCACGCAAAGTTGGGGGTTCTAGGTCTACACCTATTAGGTAAAGTTAGATATTTTATGTCATTATGGTCCTTAAATTTGGAGGTGTTCCACCTGAAAAAGTAGGCATTAAATATGGATGAAAAGGATTTGTTTTAACTTTGATAGAATTTCCTCGTGGAATTACTGAATTTCTCGACATCATGCCAGCTTTGCTTAGAGAAGAAGGTTTTGGAGGAGAAATTGAATTCTTTCGACTTATTTTTTGCATTGAAGTTTGAAATAGTAGTTTTGATGACTCCATTGATGACCTTGCTGAGGAATTTGATGCACACAATATTGACTTTGAAGATGGTTTAGAAGATGTTGAAGAAGTTGTAGATTTTGGTGTTGTCACTAAATGTTTCTTTGTTGTTGGACTTGATCAAGACATGTAATTTAACTTTACGAGCAGATTGAAGACCTTGAAGAGGTTTTAGATTTTGTTGTTCTCACTGAAGGTTTTTGTCTAGTTTTGTTTCTTAAACCATCATTTCCATAGGACATTTTTGGTGAATAGACTCTTGACCTTGATGAGAGGATATGATACCTTGAAGAGGCTACATCTTTTGGTTCAACGTCACTAATTGTTTCTCTATTATTATGTTTGTTAAACATCTCGCTTAGGGCGAGGCAACTCCACATATATTGTACAGTTTATGGGACAGAAATCAATATGTAGAAATATTCACTTGGTTTTTATAATTAGATAGAAGAATGACTTAAAATGACCTTGTATGTCTTCTCATTTTAGAGCTCAAATTTTTAGGAAGGATTTAAGTATCCACCTTTCAAGAATCACTAGAAGAGGTTGATAAAGAATATAGGAAGACAAAAAACTAACCAGTGGTGTAATAAATGGATTTCTTGGGAGGTAGATTGGCATATGGACATTTGGTAGCTAGAACTTTTCCAAATAAGTGAATGTATTTGAAAACCAAACCTCTAGTTTATTTTGGTTTAGACAAGGTCTAGAATTTGAAAAGTGAATTCCCTCTTTCTTCCTCTTACATGTCCAATGATCGGAATCTGGATTGAGGGAAAAAAATTTCCTAAATAAAAATTTTGCATTTTATTTGTTGTACACATGAGTTTTTAAAAGCTAATTAACTCATAAATTTCTCACAAAATACACTTAAAGCTTGACACAAACCCCTTCCCAATTGGCTAACTTTAGATGATCCTAAACACATATTTATTTAACTAATGAGGGAGATAGCCCAATAAAACTAGTTTGTCCATATTCAAATCAAGTTGGTATCAAAGTACAATTTAGCTCATTTTAGTCAAGGTTAGTTAGAAGAATTAGCTATTGGTTTATGTCTTCAATTTCCTCTCAAAATGAATGTGTACGTGCTTTTGAGAGACACACTAGAGGAATAAGGTCCAATTTTTTGATGAAAATGTGCTATGAAAGTAAAGGGTTAAAGGCAAACATGTACACGGCATAGTTGAGTACAAGGCATAATTGAGCCAAATGTTGTTGAGGAAGGGCCTAATTATTTGGGTCTTGGTTATGGAATACATGATGGAGAATGCTCCAAAGCCAAGGAGGCACATGAAGCTGTTCCAAGAAGGAATTTTATTTCGTGTTCATTACCTCAAGCTTGTGAAGTTTGTGTTCATGATGAATGGAAAAGTTTGACACCCACTTTGCAAGAAGATGTTAATAAACATGCGGCTAATGAGAATGTAAAAGAAGAGGATGTTGAAAGCTCTATCTAGTCATTGAATTCATTGCTAGTATTCAAAGGAGAGCCACTACCTCATCAAATTCACCTCCTCAAGAAGGCGACAATGGTGAATGTTCAAGGTATAAATTTGCCTTTAATCAAATTTCTTTTGATTATGATAAACATGGTAAATATTCACATAAGATATATAAAAGAACTTGCACATGTTCCTTTTTTGGTTTGAATAATCATAATGTTTATAGATGTTGGAAGAAGATATCCATGCACATTGAAACTTTCTAAATAAATGAGGCAAAAATTCAAAGGCCCATTGGACAAGGAAAATGATGTTGAAAATAAGATGCAATTGTTTATTACTCATTTCCATAAGAAAGGTCACCTTGTGGACAAGTGTTGGAATTTGTATCCAACAAGTCATCCACAACATTTGAAGAAGGTGGAAAGAGATAACGACAAGAATGGAAAAGAGGATTCCATAATCGATGAGGGTCAAGATGATTCACATGATGAAGTGCATCTAAAAGATGCGCCATTGAAATGGTTTGCTAATAGATGGTTAGATTTCTTATCCAATTAAGCCCTTGCATGTATTTTGATGTTTCATGAATTTCTTTGCAAATTCCAAGTATGGTGCATGTTGCATGAAGCAAGATGTTGAAAGTAGAGTTACGTTGACACACTTAAATGCAACAAATATGGAAATTTGTACATGAGCTCTATTATTTGACTTGAGAGTCAGTTGTTTGAAGAGGCATGTTTCGTCGACTTGTGTTTGGTTGATGGTTTTGTACACCAATATGTAAGAGTACATGGAGATATTCACATGATGTGAATTTTTTTTTCTTTGAAGGAGAAAAATGATATGTCAACAAGCTATGTTTCTTGCATGATGTGTTTTCAGTTTGATGGTTTTGTTTGTGACAAGACGTCACAAGATTTTGGGAAGGTCCACTCTTGAGCTAGAGCCTCATGATTACAACCTAATCATGAGAATCAAATGGGAGTGCATCCTTATTTTGAAAAAAAATAGGATTCTGAGCTACCTAGGACTCAAACCATTATTTTTAAATTTGAAATATCATGGTGTGTTGTTTCAATGCCTGAATCCACAACCCTAACATAAATTGTTTTATTCTTTTTTTGCAGGATTTAGTTGGTTATATTAAAATTCAGTTGAATTTAAAATTCTTGGCTTAGTGGCATGAACCAAACATATTGTACATATTAAATGAGAAATTTCGCTCTCCCAATCATTTCTAAATCACCCATATCACCAAGAAAACATGTTTTAAAAGAACATACTTTGGTATGGGAAAGACCTTAGGTTTCAAATATTATAAGAAGGTTTTTGATATGGTTGAGAGAATGTGGAAAATAGAATCCATAAACAAATTATTTTTTAAAATGTATTACTTTCAAAGTATCAACAAGGAACATGTACAAGGGTGTTCAATGAATTAACACTATTTATTTAAATTCCATGATGTATATCTTACTCATAATTTTAACAAATTATTAAATAATGATCTAGATTGGATAATTATATTATTAGTCATATATTTTGATGCTTATAGAATGAAAAAACTGAAAGAATCAACTTGTAGGGTCATTTAATGGTGGGTGGAGAATTGGGGTCTAAAACCTTTTGGAGTCATTTTAAGGTATTAAATGACATTTCTAGGGGTCAAACGATTATCCCTCATGCCGAAATCTTGACCATTATTCTACACTTAAAGACATATCCAATGGTGCAAGAAAAACATCAAACGAAGTTCATTCAAAATTTATGCCTTTAGTAAGTTGACCTATCATGTTGACCACCATGGTACAAGAGAATGACATCTTAGCCCCATTACTCATGCATGGCAAGCTATCTACATGTGGAATTTTAACAAGACTCTAAAAGTTCTAAAATCACAAACCTCATTAATGGTTGACAAAGTCAAATCTTACACCTAGTTGGCTATCACACTAGGTTAAATACTTGGCCACTAGGAGGAATAAGAGTTCCATTTTGTGTTATTGTATTTTGTTCCATAGTTGAAAATACAACTAGGAGTGTAAAGTTAGAGAGAAAAATGTATGAAGTTAAGTTTTTATAGCAACCTTACACGCTAAAAGTCTTAGCTAACTCTAGAGAGATTACCTCTTTCTTTGTACTCACATATTTTCCATACCAGAAAAGAGAGAGTAGAGCATGTTTACATTTTAGTGTTGTTTTTCTCCCATAATGATTTCCTAGGGAAAAAGGAGTCTAAAGCATCATTACTTTTAGGGTTGCTTGTCTCCCATATAAGCATTTCCTAGGAAAATAATTGTGTTGATTGTCTAGAGATATGTATGTGTGTTTCATTATGTTCTCTATTTCTTACGTTGTGTTTCATTATGTTTTATATTTCTTACATTTTTGCCCTCCTATTTTTCTTTCCAATCAAGGTTTATAAAGTAACATGAGAAGCAACATGAGACTTGGAACAATCATTTTCATTATCTATATGGAAGGCAAGAAGGATTATATCCCCTTAAGCTTAAGCTTATGTAGTTTGTCAATTTTTATCATATATTTTTTGGTAAGGGTAAATGTTTTTCATCTATAGTACAAATCATGAGTTCCCCAATTTTACCTTATGTAAAGCTTGATTCTAGGATTACTACAATTTGTACTTGGTTTTTTATTGTGATGATGCCCTGTCTCAATCACTTGGCCATCTCTCGATGGGTAGTTAAATATTTATAACAATACTTAAGTAAAATTTATCTATTTTTATTATGTGAAATTATGTAAAAAATGGTATACTATTTTTCATAAAATTGGGTTGAGTTTATCATATATTTCGATGAAAGTTGATTATATGACACATTTTCTTTAAAAGGATCTAACAATTTTGTTAAGGTATGAATTTGCAATTTTGTGTGGCTCTCTATCAACCTTCACTTCCTCATTTCTAGAAAAAATATACTTGCTCATTTGTATACCCACTTTCTATTCAAATGCATGAGTTTTGAACTCTCAATAACTATGTTTTTCCACACAGGAAAATTATATGTCACATTTTATACTAAAGTTCTAAATATTTTTTTGAAGTTTGGATTACTGTTATTCTTTTATATAATTTAACATTAGATATCAGTTTAAATTGAAAGCTACTTAGATGAAATATAGCTTAGATATGGAATTTGCAAATTATTATCTATTTATTAAACTAAAGGACATAATTATTACACATTTTTAATTTACATTCAAATGCTTCTTTGATTTATCTCCTATAGCTTAATGTAATGCTAGATATATAATTTAAGTTGAAGGCCCATGAGATAAATATGACTTCTATGTGACATTTTTATTGAATCATCTATTTGTTGTGTTATATGAACATAATTGGTACGCATATCTAATTTGCATTACTAATATGTCATGCTTCTTTAATTTATCTTTTATAGATGACCGGAGCGCATCCCTTTTTAATCTATCCCTTTTGACTTTGGATATGTGGGCAATATTCATCCACATATTTTTCTATCATAAAGCAATGAGTAAAATTGTAAATTCCATTTGTGTCAATGTTAAGGTTAAGCACATGGATTAAATTTTTATATATTAGATGAGGAGGCTATGTATTACATATGGTCTTGAATGAGCTTTTGGACTCTTTAGATATATATCTAAAGAGTCCAAATGCTCATTCAAGACCATATGTAATGCATAGCCTCCTCATCTAACTTAGCCAGGGATTTGCAATACTATATTTGAGTTGGCTAGCTCCATTTCAAGATATTATAATGTTAGATTATTATTTCTATAGATTTTGATTATGGTAGTAAAATGTTACAAAAAACCGGAAACTACAAATAATATTATTCTAGATATATGTAAAAAGGACATGGTAGAGAAGATCAAACAATATTAAACTTCTCATAAATAGTTTAGATAAAAATACATTTTCTAATTTTGATTGTAAATTCTAAGGCTTAAAGCAATAATTTTTCTAATAATTTTTTTTAATTAATAAATTAAAAAGAAACATTTTCAATCAAAATCACATACAACACATAATAAAAATAATTTAAAAACAATTTAAAACTTCATACACTATATGACATTACTATGACAAACAACATAAAAATATATAAGCAAAAAATACATACAACGCATCCATTACATTGGAGTCTTCATAACATACAATGCATACATTAAATTTGACTGAATTATTCGACACAATTGGTGTCATTTGTTCATAAAAAATTGTTGAATATGAATGTGCAAATAAGGAGGTTGAAATAAGGAGGTTTCACATTGGCTTTGCAGAATTGAGAATTTGAAAAATGTTTTTGCAAGTATTACTTATCAACATATATATCATGAAAAGAATATTGTTGCAGATGAATTGTCAAAGCAGGGGCTGAACGTTGTTTTTGGAAAGATTAATTACTAGCTATATAACATGCAGGGTCTTCAGGCTTAAGGTTCAGTCCCCATCATTTAAGTACAATGGGGTTCAGGGAGGCTGTGTTTTCAGATTTCAGGTTTAATATGTGTTGTTACTTTGACAGTAAAAACTTTTCTATCCCTTTTTGTATGAACTGTTCCGTAGATCCTTCTACTGTCACTTTTTGGGCTCTTCAGGGGCAGGGATAACAGATTTTCTCTGTTTTGAAATGGTATTTTTTGGGCTATATTTTTTGGGGTGTAGTATAGTGATTTCCTGGAAATTCTAGTTTTGTTTTATGTAGGGTACTTGTCATCCTTTTGGTCTACAAAATATGGAGTCATAGGTTGGTCACATCTATATTTTTTATGTGATGGATATGGCCCACTTTGTTAGTGGGCGCTACACCTATGTGTATTTTGCATGTCTATGGTGGTTTTGGGCTTATTTCTCTAGGTTATTTCCATTTCTTTTGGCTATCTATGGTGTTGTAAAAGGGACATATGTGAGTTGTTTGTCACTAATTGTCTATTATTGCACCATTCACAGTGTTTTTGTGAGATATCATACGAATTTATGGTGGGTTTTTGTTTTTCTGTTAGCTGTAGTTGACACCCTTTTATACAAGGGGAATCGATAGATGGTAACCCTCAAAGGCAATAGATAGAGTAAGCAACATGATATGGACTCAACTATCAGTTTTAAGTACGTATGAAGTAGTGTGTTCATTAGGTTGATAGATCTCTATAAGGGATAGTGTTTTATATTATTAATAAGCTGGAAACATAGGTAATTTAAGAGTCCGTTATATAAGCATCTCCATAAGTAGTGATTACTCACTATACTATGAAGCAGAGTAATATATATGGTTGTATATATATACAATATGATTATTAGGGAGAATACGTCACACCTATGTAATGAGATAAGAGCTTAGAGAGATTACAGTATAAGTGTAAAGCTCATGTTATTACTATAAGTATTATAGCTCTTGTTTATCCTTGTGTAAGTGATTACCTATGTTTATAGAATAGGCTTTATCACCATAAGCTTACTATCACATACCTTATATAGATTACACATATAACGTGATTGGTTTAATGTAATGACTCTATTCCAAAGCATGGTTTTCTTACCATTATTTAGATGAGTATGTAGCTTAATGAGTACCAAGCTTGTACTTATGTGATATGTGTGACACTATACCCTATTCGTTTGATTAGGATAGTACAATGGCTAGTAAGTAGTAATGAATACTGATTACTTGTACCTAATGAGTACAATTACCATATCTTAATAAGCTCATATTATTAAGATAGCTTGTGATTCAATACTGGTATGTTACCTATTCAATATGTGTTGTAAATACATGCATACTAATACATAATCAATTACAACCATTACTCTGGTGAGACAAGCACTTGGTAAGCTTATTAATACTCATTATGTAGAACACATGGACCGGTGTAGTTGATATCACATTAGTAGCAGTCAATGGTATTGGTTCTATCCATCCTACGAATCACTGTGTTAAAGCCATTGTAGAGAGCTCATGTATAAGTAAGCATCCTTAGATTACGAGCTCTATTGATTACTAGATATGACTGGAATAGTGTATATAAGCCATAACAAGGTAAGCTTTATTACTAGTATTCCCATAATCAGGAAGTATAAGCTATTAGTGGTATGAGTTATTGGAACACTTCACAGTATAGCTATATCTAATATGACCTATGATATAGAGCTAACAAGGTGTAAGCATAAGGTTATAGGTTATGATTGATTAGGTGATTACAGTACTACTTAGCTTCATTGATTGCCTACTTTCTCATATTGGGTCCTGTATTTCACGTATGATATGGACATGGAATAGAGGGAAATGCACAGGGCACACATATGGAAGGGCATATAGCTCATATGTTACTGATATACTTAGATTCATTACAATATAAATACTGTTCTATTATGGATATAAATGCTTACGTATTTGACCTAATAGCTTATAAGTGGTTATACTAGTGCTTGAAACTGTCATAGGTCATGCCGAGTGAGCTTACTTTGATTACCATTGTGACATATAAGGTTACCATGAGAACCAATGCCATTAAGCAGAGATATGGAAAACAAAACAAGCTGGTATGAGTGATATCATAGTTGCATCATTACCTTAGCTTTAATCAATACGATAACTTGGAACTTATACGTAACTTACAATCCCATATGAGCTTGAGAAAGGTGAAGTAACGGGAATCATAGTGCTTATCGTATGTGAAACCCTTGCCTTATCATTAGATATACGAACATTACAAGCTTCTCATGATTAGTTAGCTTCATGAAATCGTAAGTAATAACAAGCATATCAAAAATAACAAGCATATCAAAGCTCTATACATTCAATGGTAATAGAACAGTAGATATGAGTATACTATTAGCTTGGTGTATCTAATACTATGATTACGCTTATATCTATTAGTGATATAAGAATGAGTAGAACATGGTGATGTAACCTTTATGATTGCACTTGATATCTATACTTAACCCCATTACGATGGTTAATGACTTGGACACATCACTCTGAACTCTTCATGTGAGACCATGTGTTATTAAGAGCTTGTATCTTATATAAGCTTTCATCCTTGCTTATGTTACTTCATCATCTATCTTATGGGAATTGCTTTATCCACTAATCGAATAAAAGCATTGGTATAGTTGCATAAAATAAGCTAGTAGATATGTAAGCTTATCAAAGGGTTAAGCATTAGCCTAATGATTTATATACATAATACGTATAAGCATGGGTTCCATGTAATGCCCTATCAAGCCCATTAAGAGTAAGTAACATGAATACTGTGATTGGTTTCGATAAAGATGAATGAGTACCATTGACTAGTGATCTATCCTAGCTTATCTTGTATTCAGTATCCCTTGTAGAAACGTATAACATATTCGTATAAAGGTAATGGTAATGGAACCATAACTACCCTATAAGCTTAGTATTACTGCTTACTTTGGTACATGTCATAAGCTCACTTGTACAAGGAATACTGTTCTTCATGGAACTCTGATTTCCCTTAGTTTAGCTAACATCACACTCTAAGTAGAAACCAAACATGATGATTAGGAAACATACGTTTAGACTAGTAGACTATGTAAATTGCAGATTACTCATTACTTGGACTGCATGTAAGGATTGTTATAAGTACTAATCCCATTGAGTGGAATGACTTACCTTTAACCTTTAACCAAGAGTTACACGTATATGATAGATCCCTATTACTAGTGTGCTAAGTGTTTATCATAAGTATTTCCATAATAATGAAAAGGATAAGAGTTGCTTACTTATAATAATAAAAGTTCTTGTAATAAATACGTCACAAGAAGTAAGGGTAATGTAAGAGGTGAAACTAGTTAATCCATAGAGTTGAATCCATGTATATGACTAATAATCACTACTACTTGTTCAAAATAGTATTATGTGTGTCATTGATTAGGCCAATACAGTGGTATCATCATAACCTGTAGAGTAAGTGACACCTTATCTATTAGCTATGAACAAGCATATGTTCCAATTGCATATCATAACTAATAAATACCGTAAGTTGTATACCTGTATTAAGCCGTATTATGTTACTATGATTACCATGTGATCTTTAGCTCTATGATGAAGTTGTGTTCTTATAATCAGTGATACGAAGCAAGAGGTGTATAGTAAGCTCGTACTAGTCTAATGTAAGTGATTATGCATACATGATTACATATATTATACGAGTAAGCTAAGTGATTTGTATAACT
>JAXQQM020070644.1:0-11739 GCA_034641835.2 Pinus albicaulis | reverse complement strand
TAATTAAAATTATTTTCAAATCTAAATCTAATTGAAACATGTCCTTTGTACTTAACATGTAAGAAAAATAAATAAACATAAGTGAATTTTTCTCATTCAATTCCTTTTGTCAATTTTACATTTTACTTACACCAATTAATTCGTTTCACCTTTTTGTAAAATTATTTTACTTTTAATACCTATAATTTATTTAATTGTACTGTGAATTTAATTCACGTTTACCTCATTTACATCAGCCTCTCATTCATAAAAATCATTTATAAATATATCACCCAAGTTTTAGAGGAATCTGAGCTCCAACTCTAGAGAAATTTTATTAATCAATTCTATTAATCAAAGGGAACCATTGACTTTCCAACCATACATCATAAGATTCAAATCAATACAATTAATGGTTTTTGAAGGTTGGGTAGGTAGGAAATGGTTTAGGAAGCAGGGTCGAAATTAACAAAAGGGTGACAGCTGTAAAAAGTGGTATAGTAAAAAACAAATTTTCGAAAGGAGGTAGGTTTAAGGTAGAAAAGAAGAACCCCACCCGAAATTCATCAATCACATATCTCAAGGCTTTTAAATTTTCAGAATTTTAATACATGAACTACGGGGCGGGCCACAACCATGTTTGACTTTTGATTTTTACTTAAAAATTATTGCTAGCTAATTATTTAGAGATTGGATTGCTAAATTATTTTTTGAATTAATTTTAATAATTCAAATAAATAATTTCACATTTAGGCATTTTTTTTTAATGGTTTTGAGGAGAAAAATTCAACTTGCTCTGTTTTTTGATCATGAAGTCGGTTTGAAGCACCCGATATACCATTGGAAATCTGTTTATGAGAAATTTACCATGAAAACACCTATAACATGATCTGACCTAGAATTCATACGCTAAAATTTACCAAAAGATTCCAAAAACAAATAACCATATAATCGTCAATTAATCACTATAATTTATAGGACCCTAACATAGGCTTCAATGGGGATGGAATCCCCCCTGTGAGGTGCCAAGAACACAGTATACATGATTTTCCATGAAACCACTACAACTAAAAACAAATTGATAATTTTTTCTAATCGTCAAACTAAAGCAAATACATTCTTCAAACTGAAATCTGAATTGTATACTCAAAACTAAAAAATATGCTGGAAACTGAAACTGAAAAGAATTCTCAAAGAGTGGAGCTTATTAATCACACCTACTCACTCTAATCTAATTAAATTATTGGAATATCAATTAATAACAAATTTCCAGTGAAACCATTCAATCAAATGGCTACTTAACTGAACCTTGCATTCCACTCTTCTAGGAAAAAAAATAAGCTCAATAAATGGAAACGCAAACTTCCCACTACAACCCTCTACATAATCCATAACCAACACAAAATTAAGTTTTGTTGAAGATTCTGATAGGTTTTCCAAATTATTCTCAAAACCATGGATAATTTCCTTTTGTTTTTCAATGCATGCAAACTTTTCACTAGAAAACTCATGGTTATTATCAAGAGGAAAAACATCATCTTGCTTAATAAAATCTTTATTCATATCATTCCAAAGATAGGACTCTGGATGTTGATGAAAAATTTTAAATATGACAACTGATATTTCTACACCTGAAAATGACTTCTCATATGCTTCAATAAAAATGTCTTTGTTCTTTTTTTAAGTTTCTGGCTTTGTGTTTATTGGGACTTAGAAATGTCATATTTTCATCCACCTTTCCCTTCACTATTCCTTACATTTCATCATCCCATTAACCTTTCATCATATCATTTTCATAAATACATTTGGGTTTCACCTTCTTATTTTCCACTTTATTCATTTTTGTATTATAAGTGAATTTATGATTAAATATTAGAAAATATACATGTTTATATATATATCTCAAGAATATGTGAGCTTTGTAATGTGTAGGAAATATGTGAAGGATTAATTCCAAGAGACTTCTCAAATATCTCCTCCACCATATTAAGGAGATAATTATTCAAGCCTATTCCTAAGGAGAATATCATGGAGGATTTGGTTGGCATATCTTATCCAAGATATGTGAGAGATGTGTGGAGGATTCAAAGGGATCATATTTTGTAATAATGGGAAAGTAGTTGAGAGTGCTTGAGAGAATAGTGGATATGTCATTATGAGATGGTTATCTTCTTCATGTATATAAGAGAGTGCTCTCTCTTCATTTTCATAAGTTGATAAGTTTTGAGTTTGGAGAGATAGTCTTGTAATTAAGAGAAGGGGATTCTTAGCTTTGATTCATATTCTCTTACTATTACGCTTTCATGATTTTTCATTTGATTCTTGTAATATAATTTGAGATAGCTTTATTGTTGTGAGCTCACATATGTTTTTTTTCATTCAACTCTTCACATGTTGTATTGTTTTTCCCTTATGCAATTTCCTTCTTTCCTAGTTAGTGTTTCAATGCCTTCCTAGATTAATTTGATTTCAGTAATTTAGATTAAATTAGTTCCACTTCAGTCCTGCATATATAGTGCATGTGTCTCGTAAGTCTACGAACCTCGGATTGACAAATTAAATAGTTGGGCAAGTACTACAACAGAATTAAACGAACATATTTCCACCCAAACATTTTGGCGCCGTTGCCGGGGAGGCACGATGGATTGAAGTTTAGTTTGATTTTTCATGCAAGTGTGTTTAGACATGTTCCTAACTCCAAGGTGTTAAGGCGGTAAGACGTGGGGAACAGCCTACGCATCGCATTCGAGATACCGTAATGGGCTCGACCTCTTATGGATCAGGGCATGTAGGGTGTGTTTACATTTATGCAAGTGTGAATTTCAATTTCTGCAAGTGTGTTTGATTTTCGCAACTGTGAAGAGTGTTTGATTAAGTTGTGTTTATGAATTCATGGTTCATGGTTGTAATTGAAGAATTCAATTACTAAATTAATGAGCAGTCCTTGTAAGAGGGTTTAATTGAGTATTGAATTCAAGATTATTTCTGTGGTATTTGTTTTTTTCAATTTTTAGTGTGCTGATTTGAAAGAGTTTTTGTGAACTAAAACCTTGTAAAAGGATTAAAAGCTCAGACAATTATTAGCACTCTATTTTTAGTATGTAAGAATTCATTTTTCAACATGGTTTTACAATGAGTTTCAGCTTGGAACTACTCACTCAGATCCTAGCAGAAATCGGGATCTCTTCTTCCTTGGAAGAGGAGATCTTGACAAGAATTAAAGGTTCAACTACTCCCCAAGAAACAAACGAAGATTCAACATCTGAAGAATCCTGCATATCTGATGGCGAACAATCATTCGAACAGGAGATCGAGGAAGAACAATAGGAGTTACAACATGATCTAAGTGAGAGAAACTGTGCCTATCAAAGCTTTATCGAACAATGATTCCAGGTAAGTACTAGATTAGATTCATCTTTTTATTTTTTAGTTGATTTGCAGTTACAACAACTAGACTCATTCACTCTCGAATATTTTCATCCATCATTTAAAAAATTTCTACTGGATATATTGTTGTTACTACTACGTGAATGGCTTCATTGGAAGTTTAATTACATGTAACTAATTTTTTCTAATAAGTATAGAGTAGGTAGGCTTTCATTTTTAGTTTTTGCTTTCATTTTCAGTTTTTCTTTTACCTAGAATAAGTATGCTCTCCTCCGCGCTTAGTGCGATCGCAAGGATCAGAAAATAGGGATGATTTAGACTAATTTCAGGAATAAATAAATTCATGTTTTGCAATATGCTTCATCAAAAACATCTTTTAATATGCAAATCATTGTGTCCATTTGTTAAAAAAAAAAAAAAAAATTAAGTCAAGAGAAAGTTTAAGTTTCTTTCTAAATTTTAGTTTTTCATTGATTAAAAAAAAAAATAAAAAAAAAAAAACTAACCATTTTTGTAAAAATAGGGTTAATTTCATAAAATAAATTTCAAACAAACAAACCAAATAAATATAACGATCAACAATAAAACAAATCATTAAAAAATTTAAACAACAAAATAAAAACAAATAACAAAACAAAAACAATTAACAAGAAAACAATCGAATAAAACAAACCCGAAAAAAAAAAAGAAAGAAAAAGAAAAAGAAAAAGAAAAAGAAAAAGAAAAAAAAAGACAAATGCATAAGGCCGAGTGTTAAACCTACTACCAACGCAAACTTGAGGTCATGATCCTGTGGGTGCCATGTGTCCAAGGGTTGGGCTAACTCCCTGTCCTTCCCATCGAGCCCTTTAAACATTACAACTTGGTTACATTCATTGTCTATAGGACCTGGGTTGAGCACCTTTTGCATTCACGCTTGTCTGTTGGAGTCGTGTTATGCAAATTGACCGTGGCCTGGTGCTTCCGCCTGTTGTCTCCCCTTTGGCGCCTTCAACCTTGAGCACTTAAACTTATGTCGACTTGTTATTCAAAGAAAAAAACCATTAGTCGACTTGTTATTCAAAGAAATTTCGGGCGCGATTCTGACCATCAAGCACTGGTATTAAGTAGTTTCACGCACCTGGTCACCTCCTCTCCCTCCACCATCGCAGCTCCCTCAGAAAGCACACAAAATCTACAAAAATCCATAGTAAAATCGGGCTTTCTGAGAAAATCAAGCTTTTTGTCCACGAAGTAAGGAAGAGATAACGCCAATTCATCTGAATGCTCACCCATCGAGATCCCAGCTTGAGAATAATGCAACTTATAACGGTTAGGAATCAATGGCGAAACTTCTACTGGCAGTGGGTTGCTGAAATTGTGGCTTGCAAAGTTAGCACCATTGGCAAATGATAAGAATACAAAACTTAAGGAGATAGCTGTTATTATATCTGTCTACATCTGTCTTGAATTTCATCTTAGGCCTCACAATTGAAGAGAAAAGCACATTGCGTCGATCTCTGAAGCAGTATACACCCAGAATTGAAGTGGACCTCATGAACTTTTTGCAAAGTAAGAACCAACGAACACGGTCTAAGTCATTATATGACCAGTCTGATCTTGTTGGCACATCTTCTGAGGAAAGAAGTCGCGATTTTGTTCTTGAACCTGCTAGCAAGCAGGAATCAGGCAGTTTAAATTGTATTACAAAGGTATGATCAGTGCTGAAAACTTGGACGGGACCTGCTATCTACAATTCGAATGATAATTTGATTCTGAAGCTGCGGAAGCAGCTTGGGTTGGATATGAATAAGGCTGTTGCATTCAATTTAGGTATCCGGAATGTCACTTCTCATGGGGACTGTGTCCAAGTATACAATCAGCTTATAGGTCGTTGGAATGGCAGACAACGCAAGATTGTTAAATTTCACCGGGACTGTGCTCATAAACTTGCTATAGAGCCTGGACGTCATCACATTTTTTTCAGCTGTGGTGAATATGGAGTTGTTTACCGTTTTAATTTGAGAACCCAGACTCCAAGCAAGAAAACGTGACACATGCCTCTTTCACGCTTTGATGTGATTATGTAAATTACGGGCGAGTCTCACGGCGAGATGGAAGAAGGATTTCAAGAGAAGATTTGAAGGTGAAGACGATGAAGACGATGATATGGATGAGTTTGTGCAATGGACATCACAACATAGTGATGATTCATCTGATGATGGCAGCTTAGATTTGGGAAAAGGAGGAGAACACAACAAAGCCTATTTATTTCACTCAATAAATTTGTTTTGACAGCTGCAGCACCTGGCTTCAACGTCAGAAGAGAAAGAGGATTCTTAACGAGAGTCATATAGAAGCATCTGCGGATTTGGCAACAGTGGCAGGGTTAAATCCCACTACTGAGCTTTCTGAGATAGTTGATAATGATGTTTCAATGGCTCGCTTGCTAAGGTTGTGAGAATTTTCAAAGGAAACAATCTATCACTTATATCTATTTATGCACCTTAATATTTTTGACATCAATTCCTCAAAATCTTTATCATCATCTTATTGCAGATTTATATTTAGGTTGTCATCGCATTCGATGTTCCATAAAAGGTTTGATGTACTATTAAACCCTGGCATGATCACAGAATTTATTCCGCAGATGTACGTTACAGGCATGTGATTCACGTGGACACCTGATGCTACTGGTTTTGTGCGCCGCTTGCTTGGTGACCTAGACAAGAATTATAGCTCAATTTAATAAGTTTGTGGATGAGGCTTGCCATCAAAAACAATTCGATGCATTCAAAAGCTGCACCCATGGACGATAAAAGATATGCCTAAAATGTTAGTCTCTTGTCATGGGTGAAGGTTAGTCTAGTTCTAATTTTAGTTTTATTATTTCGAATGGTAAATTAGTTACAATTTTAGTTTTACATTAGTTTAAATAAAAAAATAAAAATAATAAAATTGTTTTGATTTATTTGTTGGTTAAAAAAAAAAAAAAAAAACGCAAAGACAAATGCATAAGGCCGAGTGTTAAACCTACTACCAACGCAAACTTGAGGTCATGATCCTGTGGGTGCCATGTGTCCAAGGGTTGGGCTAACTCCCTGTCCTTCCCACCGAGCCCTTTAAACATTACAACTTGGTCACATTCATTGTCTATAGGACCTGGGCGCCTTCAAACCTATGGTAACGGTGTGACTGAGTGCCAAGGGCAATTCCAAAGGAATTTTCCTGAGCTCCATGAGTGCCAAGGGCCATACCCGCATATTGTTGAAAAACCACTAGTCGACTTGTTATTCGAAAATAAAAAACCATTGATCGACTTGTTTATTCAAGAAATTTCGGCGCGATTCGACCATCAAACCTTTGGTATTAGCGTAGTTTCACGCACTGGTCACCTCTCTCCCTCCACCATCGCGGCTCCTCGAAAGCACACAAAATGCTACAAAAAATCCATCAATTAAAAATCGGGCTATGAGAAAATAAAGCTTTTGTCCATGAAGTCGGGAAGAGATAACGCCAATTCGTACGAATGCTCACCCTTGAGATCTCGGCTTCCGAGAATAATGCAACTTATAACGGTTAGGAATCAATGGCGAAACTTCTACTGGCAGTGGGTTGCTGAAATTGTGGCTTGCAAAGTTAGCACCATTGGCAAATGATAAGAATACAAAACTTAAGGAGATAGCTGTTATTATATCTGTCTACATCTGTCTTGAATTTCATCTTAGGCCTCACAGTTGAAGAGAAAAGCACATTGCATCGATCTCTGAAGTAGTATACACCCAGAATTGAAGTGGACCTCATGAACTTTTTGCAAAGTAAGAACCAACGAACACGGTCTAAGTCATTATATGACCAGTCTGATCTTGTTGGCACATCTTCTGAGGAAAGAAGTCGCGATTTTGTTCTTGAACCTGCTAGCAAGCAGGAATCAGGCAGTTTAAATTGTATTACAAAGGTATGATCAGTGCTGAAAACTTGGACGGGACCTGCTATCTACAATTCGAATGATAATTTGATTCTGAAGCTGCGGAAGCAGCTTGGGTTGGATATGAATAAGGCTGTTGCATTCAATTTAGGTATCCGGAATGTCACTTCTCATGGGGACTGTGTCCAAGTATACAATCAGCTTATAGGTCGTTGGAATGGCAGACAACGCAAGATTGTTAAATTTCACCGGGACTGTGCTCATAAACTTGCTATAGAGCCTGGACGTCATCACATTTTTTTCAGCTGTGGTGAAGATGGAGTTGTTTACCGTTTTAATTTGAGAACCCAGACTCCAACCAAGAGAGAGTAGCAGGCACATACCTCTTTCACGCCTGATGTGATTATGCATGTATTAAGATTATAGAGGCGAGTCTCCGAGCGAGATGGAGAGACAAGGATTTCAAGAGAAGATTTTGAAGGTGAAGACGATGAAGACGATGATATGGATGGCTATGCAATGGACATCACAACAGATGGTGATGATTCATCTGATGATGGCAACTTAGATTTGGGCAAAGGAGGAGAACAAAACAGAGCTTATTTCTTTCACTTAATAAATTTGTTTTGACAGCTGCAGCACCTGGCTTCAACGTCAGAAGAGAAAGAGGATTCTTAACGAGAGTCATATAGAAGCATCTGCAGATTTGGCAATAGTGGCAGGGTTAAATCCCTCTATTGAGATTTCTGAGATAGTTGATAATGATGTTTTAATGGCTCGCTTGCTAAGGTTGCGAGAATTTTCAAAGGAACATAATTTATCACTTATATCTATTTCTGCACCTTAATATTTCTGACATCAATTCCTCAAAATCTTTATCATGATCTTATTGTAGATTTATATTTAGGTTGTCATCGCATTCGATGTTCCATAAAATTTTTGATGTACTATTAAACCCTCGTGTGATCACAGAATTTATTCTGCAGATGTACGTTACAGGCATGTGATTCACGTGGAGACCTGATGCTGCTGGTTTTGTGCGCCGCTTGCTTGGTGACCTAGACAAGAATTATAGCTCAATTTAATAAGTATGTGGATGAGGCTTGCAATAAAAAACAGTTCGATGCATTCAAAAGCTGCGCCCATGGACGGTAAAAGATATGCCTAAAATGTTAGTCTCTTGTCATGGGTGAAGGTTAGTCTAGTTCGAATTTTAGTTTTATTATTTCGAATGGTAAATTAGTTACAATTTTAGTTTTACATTAGTTTAAATAAAAAATAAAAATAATAAAATTGTTTTGATTTATTTGTTGGTTTAAAAAAAATAAAAAAATCAACATAAATAATAAATTAAAAAAATAAAAATAAAAATAAAAATAAAAATAAAAATAAAAATAAAAATAAAAAATAAATAAAAAAAATAAAAAAAAATAAAAAAATTTGCCCTCATTCATTTACATAAAAATTCATAAAAACCAACTACTCGTTCCCCAACAAATACAAAATCCTTTTCAAATGTTTTAAATCAATTTTCCTGCAAACCAATAAAAACATTTTGAAAAAGTATTGCACAATCAATTATTACATTGCATGAGGACATGCAATAATTATATTTGGGGGGAAATAAAAGTATGTTGGGTTTTATCATTTATTTTAAAGTGAACTTGTGGGCAAAAGTTAGGATGCATATACTAACAAGTGAAATGAGATTGGTGTTATGTGTAGGTCACCGAGAAGCTTATGCAGGAAGCTCAACATTACGATGCAACACTCTTTTCATCCATGATTAGTGTAACTTCGAAAAATAATTTAAAATGGACATTTAATATATTCTTGAAAATGAGCTAATTTGTTTTTGAGTCACTTCATACAGGAATGATCGACGAAGATGGCACACAAAGGCGAAAATTTTTATGTAGGTATTGAAGACAATCATGAAGGAAAAATCTCTAGAGATCACATGCATCATGTCGTGACATTTACCATTACACAAAAACCCTTTTGCATCATGACATGATTACTCAAATTTTTCCTTCCAAGCGCCTAAATCATTCTTATGTTGCAGCCATCTTCCATTTCCTTATCTTTCACGACTTCATGCATGCCTATTTTTCTGAATCGCATACATTCCTTTATCCTTTTCAGTTTATTTTTGCCTTCTAGTTTTCCTTTTGAATAAAACTCATTCCCTTTCCATGATTACATTGCCATGCTGATCCACACTGCTTGCCCGTGAGTTCTTTCCATTTATAGTCCTACCAAATCTTTTTGTACAAACTCGCGTTGACTGATGTGGGATTCCTTAAGGCCCACCTTTCAACATGTCTTGCCCCATCGACATCAGCACCTTATCTGGGAAATAGACTATAGTTCCTTTTGGGTACCTTGAGACTTGCATGCCTCAATGGCAAGTTCTCTCGCTGAAAATCATGGGAATACATCAATGTCCCTTGATCGTCAGATCTTGCAAATGGCTCGACGTCAACCCCTTTATTCGCATTTCGCAAGATGTACTCGGGTACCTTGGCACTCATTGACATCAATGGTGAGTTTGCCTCGCATTGGTTAACGGCATTCATCAATGGCCGGTAATCCAATGATTTCTCTTCATGCTCGACATCAGCACATTCTTTCGCATGATTAGACTTGTACCATCAGTTTTGTAGCAGATGAAGACTATACACTTTTTCACGACTCCCTCAGCAGTTACAGCAGCATGAATTCTGATCTATGAGAGTACCACAGTTCCACTTTGAGCGTTTATCTTTTCCATGATTCAGCATCAGCAGTTCAGGTTCCTTCATTTGACAGGATCCATTTACAACAACATCAGTCACATTTTCCTGATCCAGCAGCAGCAGCAGCTACATTCCTATTGCATAGTTCATCATTCTTGGGTAAGTAGAGGTATGTTGTTTTCTAATCTTTAATCATGCAATTCCTTATATGCTAACTTGAATATTTTGGAAAATTCCCTCACCATGCTACATTTCCTTTCATGAGCCATGTCAAGTTGCATGAGGACATGCAACCAATTCAGTTGGGGGGGGGGGGAATATATTCACTACATATTCACTACCATGATTCCATTTCTCCACCACTATCACTCCATTTTTTTTTATCTCATTTACCATTCACCAACATTTCTTTTCCAACAATACTTTGTTGCACTTTGCTTCATACACATTAATATACATATTGGCATGTTTCATGAATATTACAAAAGGGCTTTCTTATGCACATTGATAGCTTATGATTTCCAGTGAGTGTTTACATTATTATTGCAGCAAGAGAACAGAAAACGAAATGAATGTTGTTAACACAAGAACCAACATTCTTTGTATTCATGGTTGTCACACAAGAACCAACCATAAGAAAATGTAAGTTGTTACTCATGTCTTTCACATATCCTGGAAACATTCATTATTAAAAAGACATCATCATGTAAAGCCAAAGTTCAAGATGTCAAATGTTCTTAAAAGAGACCCATGCATGGTTGCATGAGGACATGCAACAAGTTCAGTTGGGGAGGATGTTGGGACTCATAAATGTCATATTTTCATCCACCTTTCCCTTCACTATTTCTTACATTTCATCATCCCATTAACCTTTCATTATATCATTTTAATAAATACATTTGGGTTTCACCTTCTTATTTTCCACTTTATTCATTTTTGTATTATAAGTGAATTTATGATTAAATATTAGAAAATATACATGTTTTTATATATCTCTCAAGAATATGTGAGCTTTGTAATGTGTAGGAAATATGTGAAGGATTAATTCCAAGAGACTTCCCAAATATCTCCTCCACCATATTAAGGAGATAATTATGCAAGCCTATTCCTAAGGAGAAGATCATGGAGGATTTGGTTGGCATATCTTATCCAAGATATGTGAGAGATGTGTGGAGGATTCAAAGGGATCATATTTTGTAATAATGGTAAAGTAGTTGAGAGTGCTTGAGAGAATAGTGGATATGTCATTATGAGATGGTTATCTTCTTCATGTATATAAGAGAGTGCTCTCTCTTCATTTTAAGAAGTTGACAAGTTTAGAAGTTCATAAGTTTTGAGTTTGGAGAGATAGTCTTGTAATTAGGAGAAGGGGATTCTTATCTTTGATTCATATTCTTTTATTTTACACTTTCATGATTTGTCATTTGATTCTTGTAATATAATTTGAGATATCTTTATTGTTGTGAGCTCACATATGTTGTTTGTCATTCAACTCTTCACATGTTGTATTGCTTTTCCAATTTCCTGCTTTCCTAGTTAGTGTTTCAATGCTTTTCTAGATTAATTTGATTTCAGTAACTTAGATTAGATTATATTAGTTCCACTTCGGTCCTACATATATAGTGCATGTGCCTCGTAAGCCTACGAACCCCGGATTGACAAATTAAATAGTTGGGCAAGTACTAAAACATAATTAAACGCTAATATTTTCTTAAATTTCAACAAATG